>JZKD02S2225536.1:155524-168109 GCA_000966675.3 Picea glauca
ATGGAGTGGAGGATAAGATAATAAAGGGAAGTATAAGGTAATGAATGGAGGGGAGAGAGTCAGTGAATGGGGGGAGATATGACTGGGCAGAGTCCTTCAGAAAGGGGATTATGAAAAACTGGGAGGAGAGGACTGTATTTTTTTGCTATTGGAAATTTTTCTAGTTTTGGAGAGTTTGGTTTTGGAGTTTTGGTGAACCATTGCAAGGGGCACCATGTTGCTAGGGGTTTTGGGCTCAGGGGCCAGGAATCCTCATGGAATCCTAGAGCTAGGCAGCCGAACAGGATACTCCTAGTTGGCAAGGAGGAAAATTCGGTTTTGGGCACCGTTTTAGATTGGACACAGTCACAGTCTCAGCATGGGCTTGGACAAAGAGAGTTGGGAAACAAATGACAGGTATTTTTGTTTTTCTTTATCATGGCATGTCATTACCGTATGATGATTCAATATGTTATTTATGTTGTGTACATTATTCAATATATCATTTATATCATGCTACCATTTGGGAATTTTGTTGAGCCATAAACTATAAACTGTTATTCTGATGATGTTATTTTCTGAATATAGAACCAGTAAAAGAAATTATAATAGAAATGTTATGTTTAAATTTTATGAAATCCTAGGTTATGTTAGAGAGGACCTTACACATGGTATCAACGCCCTGTTTTAAAAACTTGGACCAGGGCCTACCCACCCATCCTCTTGACTCTGGACATAAAGCTAAGCTAAGTGTCCTGTAAACAACCTTGAAAATCTTTAAAATTTGTAAATCTAGGCCTGAGGGCCAAGCTCCAACTCCAACTCCAGCTCCACCTAACCTGCAAGGCAAGCACAATTTTTTTTTAACACAAATATAAATATAAATAATATACATATTGAAAATGTAAAGGAGGTAGAGGTCTTACACCTAGTAATATTGTATAGCAAATAATGTAATGATTCATCTAATTAGCTAGAAAAATTAATTATGAACAACCCATAATTACCTTTCCATGTGAGTTAACTACAACTAAGTCATATATATTTATATCTGAACAATTATAGTGAAAAAATAAAAAATCTATAACAATGCACGTGTTATATATAGATCATGGCCCTTCTTTGTTTTCTTTTGTTACTACTCTAATATTATGGTAATTAAAGAAATAAATAGATTTATTAATTCTAAATACACTGTTATCTCCTATGTGGACAACTGGAGAACCCAAAACTTAGTGCTACTGAAACTTGAGTCTATTGTTTTGCATGCCTATCACTCTAGCATAATTTAAAGGTATCTATTCGTTACTTCTAGCACAACGCCAACACAACAATGTAAGCTTATCTCCTAACACATCCAGTAACAAAATGAAGCCAATAATGATGCTACTGTAGGCGTATTCGCCTCAGCTCCTGTTCATGCTCCACCCATGGCCATTGATTTCATCTCACTCCCAAATCTTAATTTGTCTTGGCAAAATGAAGCCAATCATGAGGCCATGCAGCTCATTTCCTGCAAAGCATCTACATGGATCTATCATTTAGAAGTGTTAATTGAGCAATACGCTAGTGACTAATAGTACATGACATTTTTCCCAATTGAAGACAGAGGTGAATGATAGTACGGGACAATGCATGGAAACCATCAATCCTTGGCATATTCTCCCTCAAAATTAGAAATAACACACATGGCATGAATACTTAAAGGTAACCAATTTGTTGATTAAGCTTGGAAATATTACATAGTACATAGGGGCTTGTATCCTGCTCAATCAACACTACCAGTAAATGCAATCTCAATAAACATGTGCCAAGATCGATGCCTATAGCAGTATCAAAAAACTACATGATTTATGAGTTAGTTGGTAGATAGAACTACCCAACTAGCATGACGTAGTCATGCTCGCAAGCACGTTCACTCACAGGATCTTCTCTCCTCTACTGGCCCGAAGAATTCTAACGCTCTTCTATTTCCCTATCGGGAAATATGCACCCACAAAAATCTTCGTGCGATCCCCTATTTGCACTCGGGAGATCAGAACTCGTGACTTCGCGAATCCAATGGTTGAGCATAGGTCTCTCGAATCTCCAAAACCCGACAACCAGTCAACGCTGACCTCCTCCTATTGGGATTTTCCTTATCACGATTTCTCCACTCGCAACATCAAGCAACTTGCTTTACCGACTCCTGAACCCCGATTAGCCGAAACTCCAATACACGCGTGAGTTGACTATTCAACACTTCCACTCCATCGGCATTTCGGAGTTTGAAATATCGTGAATCCTTATGCATATGTATCGGGACTTCTCGCTGTGAGACCCCGATAAGGCATGCCACCTGTCCACTCGACTGCTCCACTGTGGCCCACACTATTCCCGTTAGATGTCAGGATATCGCAATTCCTAACGCAGTACTACGGGACTCCAGCCCGCGAAACCCCGATGCACGATTTCACATGAAAACCTGACGGCCCTTATGGCTCGGATCTATGGTTCTACCTCTCCTGAGCTTTGAGCCCTCTGAAGTACTCTATCATATCTCCCTTGCTTATCTATGAGATCTAACGGCTCACGGGATGTTATGAATCCTCCTCGGAGAATACCGACCGTCCGTTCCTCCTTTAAGAAATCTGTGAAATGAGTAAGTGTTCTTCCACATAACTCGTCCACTTGCAGCGTAAAATTACGATGCCTTCTTGAATATTCCAGTCACAGCTTCCCTGCGTTGTCCTTCAACAACTCCGAAGGCCTTATCCTTCCTGAACTTTTATAAGAGACCTTTGCACACACTCCTTGAGACAACCTTCAAACACGTCTAAGTGTTGATATTCCTTCGACCCTGCACACTCCTACAGCAGTAGTCCTTCAACTCTTGCTCAGGCTTGCAACCCTGAGACTTCACTCGGCCTGCGCACTCCTTGCATGGCTCCTGTGCCTCGACTACACTTCTGAGATGAATGAGAACAAGAGCGACTCTATCTAAACCTTTTGGTCAATGCACTCCTTGCGGACACTTCAACTGCACTCCTTGCAGGATCTCTGGCTCAGATAGAGAAACAATTGAAACTCATTCCTACCTCCTCTAAGACTTCAAATTTAACACATGAAATCATATACACAACACATAAAGAAAATGTATAACAGGAAATAAACATTCATGAGCATATCATTCAGTATCAATACATAGAGAACAACACAAAACCATGAATTTGAATCAACTCTTCCTATTAATTCAAATATCTGTACATGGGTGTTCTTACACAGCTCTCTACATGCTCTCTTTCTCTTCCCTTGATAATGTTACAATGCACAATGAGGGTGTCTATATCCTGTTTCCCTCTTGCGTCCTCAAACAGTCTAATCTAGAATTAAATTCTATCTACTTTACATTAACTATCTTAAATTCCTTCTACCTACTAAGGACGAGAGAGAATGGCTCAAGGTCCGATTACAATATACAAGTGCGCTTCATCTTAATGGCTCATTTAAGATTGCGCAACAATTTCCAAGGTATTTTCAAAAATTGTGCTGGCGCTTGTCCAACTGTCTTTCGCTTCCGCGCTGGCTCGCTTGATGTGGGAGATGCTCCTGCATCATAGCATGGAGTTAAGAACTCGATCATTAATCGATAATTACATGAAACATATTTTCCATCTAACTCATCACTAAAAAGAACAATTTGCAAATTGCCAAGAAAGAATAAAAGTTCTAGAATCACCTTGGATTACGATGCAACCAACGACATGATCCCAAATATTTTCACGATAGCCTGGAAGGGAAAAATTGGATGGGATAGTTGATGTGGATGTGTTCTAAATTCCCCAAAATCACAAAATCTTTAGATGCTATAATGGCTAGTTGACGTTGAAGCTTACTCTAAATGCCCCATAATCACAAAATCTTTAGACGTCGGAATGGATAGTTGACACATAAGCTTATTATAAATGCCTTCGAATCACAATTTATTTTGTAGCTGCTTGGCCAAAGCCATGGATTTATACATAGATAATGAAAGTGATTAAAATAACTTGAAAAATATGCCAAAAAATTTTACGAGAAAAGACATCGCATAACTTCTTACAAAACATCTTTCTCATGATAGCCTAGATGAGGAAAGCGAAGATAGGTTAGACAAAAAAAAAATGCAGACCTAAGACTGGGCCAAGCACTATCGACCAAAGTCAACTAGCTAGCAGCCAAACCCTAAAACACCATGCGTAAGTCACAAAAAAGAATCCCACAAGGGGCGTTTCATTCCACCACACATCTAGCAGCCAACAGGATAGAGCCAAGCCGCAGGCGTTGCCTTACATAGGCCCACCCAAAAACTTTTAAAACCTAGCCGAAAATTTTTAAAATAGAAGGTGCGGGCTCATGGGTTTTGAACATGCGACCGATAGCCACAAGGAGCCATAGGAATCATTACAAACCAATGCCCGAGTGCTAACCAACCAAGCGAAAAACCACGAGGAAGAGAAGCCCACGGGGAAGAAATATTGGACAGTAATCCCAATCTCCAAGTCCAGTGACAAGTCCGAAGACGAGGGAGAAGTCACCAAAACTCAGTGCAGAAGCCACCAAAACCCAGCGTCAAACCATGGAGGAGAAACCCACCAGGAGCACTTGCCTTTCAATACACAACACCGAGCTAGCACACAAGCTCTAAACAAATTCACATATGGTGTAGGAAGATCCCACGAGGGGACTTGGTTTTGAAACCACACATCGAAAATCAACACCCAAGACCAAATGCCACATCCCAGGGTAGCTTGCAAGCTATACAAAAATTAACACACACACAAAAAAAAAAATCGAACAGAAAAATACAAAAGACAATACACATAAGCCATCGCCCAAGCACTAGTGCTCAGAACCGAGCATCGATCCTGCCGAGAGGGAGAGAGCAGAGTGGAGAGGCGATAGAGTTTGTGAAAGGTTTTAGGGGAAGAGAGATCGAGAGAGAGTATGTGTAGGGTTAGGTTTAGGCCAGGAGGGCGTTGGAGGAAGCAAGGCACATGTGGAATCCATGCGTGCCCACACTTTTTTTTATTATTGTGATTTATTTATTTATTTATATTATTTAAATTTTTATATATATATTTTTATTATTATTTATTTTGTAAGTTCAAATTTATTTAGCATAAAAATAATTTTAAAAGTTAATTAATTATCTTTAAAATAATTAATTGTTTTATTCAATGTAAAGTTAATCTAAATTAAAGTTAATTAATGATTTTAGGGATTAGATTAAATTTGGGTTAGATTAAAATTTTGTTGGAGTAGATGGGTTTTGAACCCACGAACACTCACCATAGTCCAAGCCTTGGAAAACAACCAAACACCGATGCGCCACACATGAGCTGTTATAAAGTAAATTCTTATACATAAATAAATTAATAGTCATTAAATACTATCCTGAAGTATAATCTCCAATTATCCATGTTAACCAAACACTGAGTTATGTGCCCTCATCCACCGAGCCAAGCACCAAGTCCCTCCATTAAATTCCACCAGTCAAATCCAAGCACCAAGCTTCAATGCATCAACTTAGGCTCACTACATCATACGACCACAAGCCCAGAACAATACATAACCACAACACACAAGCGTTAAGCTCCAATGCCCAAAAGCCACTCTACAATCCTCAAGACTCGCACCTACAACCACCAAGTCACACAATTCAACGCATATGTACAACGTGCCAAGGAAAGGAGTCAAGCATCGAAGGATAACCTTAGACTCATTTCTTCTACATTAGGTTGGAAACCACCTTAATTAGTTGTAAACGCAAAGTATAAGGACTTAGAACAATATAAGCTGGAGGGGGCTTCATGCGTGCTAGGAGGGTAAGTTAGAGGAATTTGTGAGTATGATGCAAAGCTAGCATAGCTACGAGGTGAGAGGAGTCAATATTTTTCTTAGGTGAAGAAATCAAGCTTAGACACTTTATCCCTAACCTAGCCACCTCCCCTAAAGAGAATAATGTCTGTTTACAGACGAGTAAAAAGAAACTTATGCCTAACTCTATTTTGTAGTTAAGTTGCGCAAATGTGAAACATCCTTGAACTCACCCTGACAACTTTGGTTGATGTAGGTTAAATCATACATGATGGTTAGGAATCAAGAGAATTGAGGCAGAGGAGCATCATCCTAGGCACTGCCAACACCACCAATACCACCACCACCATCATCGGAACTAGCGCTCATACTGCACTCTTTGGAGGCCGTAAATGAGACTTTAAAGGGGTGACAACCAGCAGGGATTGAAGTGGAACTCCCACCATCTAGAATGAGTAATCCAGAAGCGTTGATCGATTCAAAGGGAGGACCTCCACCTGAAGACATCACTAGAGAATTGCAGAAGATCAAACTTTCGGAGTTTGTCGGGGGTCGCGCCATTGAACGTGCAGAAGCATGGTTGGAAGGCATGACAAGGTGTTTTTCCTTAAGGGGCAATGTGTCCACCTCAAAGGTGAAGATAACAATTTTTCAGTTGAGAGATAGTGCCTTAAACTGGGTGGGCAACCTGGAAAGACAACTGCATCTTACCCCTGACACTGTATCTTGGGAACTTTTCGAGGAGAGGTTCCGAAGGAAATATATTCCATCTTACTATGAGGAACAACAGGTAGGATCATTTCATGCTCTAGTATAGGAAAACATGACCGTAGAGGAATATGATATTAGGTTTATGGAACTGGTCAAGTATGTTTCATATATGGATAATGACCAACGACAGGCATAACGCTTTGTCTATGGGTTGAACCCTAAGATAAGGACTATGGTGCAGATGTGGAAACCGTCTTCAATAGTGGAAGCTATGGAAAATGCGCGTTATGTGGAGGAACACATGAACTTAACCAGAGGTACGAAACCGACCTTCCCGCATCGTCCTGGATTTGTAGGGAAGGCCGCTAGGACATTTCCTAGGGGAGGGGGCTCAAGGCCACCTCCATATGGTAATAGAGTACCACCAAGGACAATATCCATAGGGATTTCAATGGAAGCGAGTGAAACATCTAGTTCATCACCAATGACATGGGCAGGTCCACTACCATCTCAGGGAGAAGCTAGTAGGGGCAGGGGTTCCAGGGGAAGGAACTCATTTCAGAGACAGTCACATAATAGTGCACAGGTTCAATCTCGTGTTACCTGTTGGGGATGTGGAGGACCCCATTACCAACATGACTACCCAGAATTACGATAAGGATTTGTGCATAGAGAAGGAAAGGCCCCGATGGGAAGAGAAAGTAGCAGCCACCATATTTACGCATCAATTCATAATCGCCAGGCCGAACATCAATCCACAATGGTGGAGTCATCAGGTACGCTAAATCATATCAACATTAAGATTTTATTTGATTCTGGTGCTACAGATAGTTTCATTTCACCAGCTGCATTAGAAAAGAGTGGGTTGGCATCCTATGAGCACGATGGCTTTATACAGGTCGAGATGGCTTCAGGGGAAAAACAAGTGGTAGGACCTAGCATAGATAATTGCATAGTAGACCTGGGAGTGTGTACTACCAAGTTGAAGGTATACATCACTGCTCTCGGGGCGTATGACCTAATCATTGGAATGGATTGGTTAGAAGCTCATCGAGCTTTGGTAGATTGTTTCGCAAAAAGGGTGCTCTATATAGACGACGAAGGAAGGCCAGTGGAGATCCAAGGTGTACAGAGAAGTGTGTCATTATGCTTCATCTCAACTATGAAGGTTAAGCTATGCTTGAGGCAAGGCTATCGACTATATGTAGTGGAAGCAGTGAATGAAAGGAAGGGACCCTCATTAGATCAATACCCGATATTGTCAGAATTTAAGGATGTTTTTTCGAACGAGTTACCAGGGTTACCTCTTGAGAGGGAGATTGATTTTACTATTGATCTAAAACCTGGTGTAGAACCAATTTCCAAAACTCCATATCATATGAAAACGTTGGAACTTTGTGAATTGAAAATGCAGTTAAAAGAGTTGCTGGACTTAGGGATAATAAGGCCCAGTGTCTCACCTTGGGGTGCACTAGTAATTTTTGTAAATAAGAAGGATGAATCCTTATGACTGTGTATAGACTACAAGGACTTGAACCGTGCTACAGTGAAAAATAGGTACCCAATGCCATGAATAGATGACCTCTTCGATCATATGAAAGGAGTAATGGTATTCTCAAAGATCGATTTGTGATCAGGGTATCATCAGTTAAGGATTAAGGAAGGTGATATCCCAAAAACTGCCTTTCGAACTTGGTTTGGACATTACGAGTTTGTCATAGTACATTTCAGATTGACCAATGCACCAATAGTATTCATGAACCTCATGAATGGTGTATTCTGGAACTACTTAGAACGTTTTATATAAGTCTTTCTAGATGACATCCTCATCTATTCCAAGAACAAAAGAGAACATGAGGAACACTTGCAAGTGGTGTTGTCCTGCCTTAGGGAGAACAAATTGTATGGGAAGTTGTCGAAGTGTTTAGAAATAAATTCACTATTTATGTCATATCATTTCCGGTGAAGGAATCTCTGTGGACCCTGAAAAGGTAAAGGCCATTATGGAGTGGCCAGTCCCAAAAAATGCCCATGAGGTGAGAAGCTTCATGGGGCTAGTAGGTTATTATCAGAGATTTGTGGAAGGATTCTCAAAAATAGTGAAACCCATCACCACTTTGTAACGCAAGGGGGTCAGGTATGAATGGACAGAAGAATGTGATGGTTCATTCATTGAACTTAAGAGGTTACTAACTAGTGCGCCAATTATATGAGTACCGGATATGGAAAAGGACTTCACAGTATGCACAGATGCCTCAAAGAAAGGGTTGGGGGCCATGCTAATGAAGGATGGAGGAGTGATAGCTTATGCATCAAGGAAGTTGAAGAAACATGAAGAGCTATACGTGACTCATGATTTAGAGTTGGCAGTTGTAATGCTAGCTCTAAAAATGTGGAGGCACTATCTTGTGGAGTGAAACTTTGAGCTCAAAACAGACCATGAAAGTTTAAAACATCTCTTCACTCAAAGTGATTTGAATGCCAGGCAAAGGTGATGGAGTGATTTTATGAGTGAGTATGATTTTGGTATTTCATACATCAAGGGAAATGAAAATATGGTCACAGATGCCTTGAGTAGGAGACCACGTGTCTTCTCCTTGATACCCTTAAAAGTCAATCTAAGGGAACGTGTGTTGACACAACTCCATGAAAACAGTTGGTATTTAAAAGTTACTTCAAACCTCCAGAGTGGGAGGCAGTTAGATCCAAAGTATGAAGGATATAGTTTGGAAGAAGATGAACTATTGAGATATCGGAGAAGGATGTACATCTATGAAAATGGGGATATTCAAAGCAGCATACTGAAGGAATCCCATAGAGCACTTTATTGTGTGCATCTGGGTGTGAAGAATATGTACGCAGACATGAGGAAGCTCTTCTTCTAGGTAGGCATGAAGCATGATGTAGTCCATTTCATCGCCAAATTCCTAGAGTGTCAACAAGTGAAAGCCGACCACCATCACCCGGTAGGCCTCCTACAACCACATGATGTTCCTATATCCAAGTGGGAAGTCATCTCTATGGATATTTTTGTGGGGTTTCCGCTCACATCTCATAGACACAATGTCATTCTTGTGATAGTGGATAAGTTAACCAAGAGTTATCATTTTATTCTGGTTAGAGACACTTACGATGTCACCGATGTGGCACATGTGTTTGTAAGTGAGGTTATCCATTTGCACACGATACCTAAGAGGATCATTTCAGATAGGGACTCCAAATTTACTTCTAGGTTTTTGACAAGTTTGCAGTCAACATTGGGGACTGAATTGAACTTAAGCACAACTTGTCATCCTAAAACAGATGGGCAAACCAAGAGGATAAATCAAGTCATGGAAGACATGATTAGGATGTATGTCATGGATAATCAAATCCAGTGGGAGAAGTACCTACCTTTGGTAGAGTTTTCCTACAATAAAATTTTTCATAGCTCCATCAGAATGCCACCCTACGAATCTCTATATGGAAGGTGATGAAAAACACCGTTGAGTTGGGATAGATTATAAGACCGAGTAATAGTTGGGCCAGAATTGATTCAAGAGTTGGAGGAATAGGTGATCCAAATTAGGAAGAGACTAAAGGAAGCACAGGATAGGCAGAAAATTTATGTGGATGCACATAGGACCGACCAAAGTTATGAAGTGGGAGACTATGTTTTCATTTGTATCAGGCCTAATAAGAGTACCATATGGTTCGAGAAGGGGACAAAGTTGTCACCTCGATTTATAGGACCGTTCAAAATCCAAGAGAAAATTGGACGCGTTGCCTATCGTCTCATACTACCACCCCACTTGCATAAAACTCATAACGTTTTTCATATATCTGTTTTACGCCATTATGTTGCTGATGAATCACATAAAATAAATTGGAAGGAATTACAGGTATCAAACGTGGGAACTCTCATGGTAGAACCATTACGCATATTGGACTGTAGAGTCCGACAGCTCAGGAACTGTCTAGTAGACCAAGTTAAGGTCCAATGGGACAAGTATAGTCCAATATATGCTACTTGGGAAGGCGCTGAGACTATCCCTCACTTTTTTGACCACCTCGAGAATATGTTTCTCGAAGGTTGGGTGTATGTATGATCAGAATCTGGACCAGGGGTCTAAAAAATGCTCAATTTTCAAAGTGCTCGGAATGTGACGAAAATAGTTCCATTGCGTCCGTCTTGTTCTCCTGATTCCGACGGTATATTTACTTTCGAAAACGGAGTCCATATGGAGAAGTTATCACGTTCTGTTCGCCGGGCCAAACAGGCAAAATTTTGATGCTGACTGGACAGGCCGTACAGCTGACGTGGCAGGCCATACAACTGACGTGGCAGCCGTACAGTGATGTGGCAGGACCATACAGGACACGTGGTAGCCTTTGGGCGTGACACGTGTCATGCATTTTTGGCATTTTCGGCATGTGGTTTGGACCAATTGGGAAGTGACACGTGTCACCACTCAGAGGGTGACACGTGGCACCTGCTGACGTCATCATCTTACGTGGCAGGCTGACGTGGCATGTGAATGGATTGTACGATTGACACATGGCAATCATTTATGGTGACAGTTGGGCAAATTAAATTGTGACACGTGGCATCTTTTTGGGCGAATAATAGGGTGCCACGTGGCCCACTCAGGGGCTGACACGTGGCACCCCGGGGTTTTGCCAATATGGCCTATGTCAAAAGTTATTTGGGTCGATGGGGATCGAACCCGCGACCTCCTCCATTGGCAATGACTTAACAACACCTCCGATAACCAACTCGCCGCTCTTTGTTGCTTGTTATGGGCACCAGTTTCAATTCATTTGAATTTAAGTTTATGCAATGGTCGGCGGGGGTGGGGCCGGGGCTAAGCCCCAGCCCCCGGTCGCACGGTGAATACACATGACCCTGGTTATCAAAATATGTTGCGCGAGATTTTTTAACATGACTCGCGGGGTATTAACACTATATGCCACGGTTTTTAAAACGTTATGGCATGTGACCACATGCGCGGGGTATTAACCGTGTAACCAAACGGTTAGCGCGGGGAAGTTTGAAATATAGCCATCGTCACGGGTATTGATATGACCGTGACATGTTACATACAACGCGGGAGATGTGTGGTGTTTATAACCCACAGTTTTAATTGGTGTTAACTATTGCATGGGGTATTTGAACCATAACCCACGAACCCTTGGTGTTAAAACATATAAAACATATATTTTAACGATATGCGCGTGGATTGTTATGTGACCCAGCATTAGTTGAAATGGCGAGTTTTTTTTGGAGCGGGAGTCCGCCATTTTTGGCAATTAGCTATTTTTAGCTAAACTAACTCCAGCTATGCCTGATTTGGTGGAGTTTCTTGGGGAAAAGAAGGAGAAGTTAGTTTTTGCCATATCTTTTGCTAGAGGAAACCATTTTTGGACGATTTTTGGGTCGATTTTGGGTCTCTTGGACCTTCTGGAGCCATTGGAGCAGGTTTCAGAGCCATTGGAGGTCATTTGTAGGTGATTTTTCTTCAGGGAAGTTTCAGGGCCACCAGGGCCATTTTAGTGCTGGAGCTGTTTGGAGGCTATGTTCAGCCATTTTTGGTGATTCAAAAGCCTCGGTCTGCTATTTTCGACCTTCTGAATCTGATGGTAGAGGTTTCAGAACCATTTGAGGTCATCTTCACCACGAAATTCTCCATTCAATATTAAAGGGCCACCAGGGCCATTTGGGGAAAGTACTGTATAAGGTACAATTTTCACTGTTTAGTGTTTGGGAAAGAGCTTGTTCAGCTAATTCCTATCTTCTGATTCTGTATTTACAGTCAGATTTGTCTTTTGAGACATTTATACTCTTGTATTAGCATTTGGAGCATTTTTAATACAAGAGGACAAGCCTAGTTTGGGAGGCTTGGTCCAGCAGATGTAGCGTGAAGTGGGTGAACTGCTTTATCATTTTGGTGTTGCTGTGATTGGATGTGTTATTGCTGCATTATATATTGCTGTACATTGTTATAACACCATTTTAATCATTTAAAAGAACCTTTCTCCTCACATGAATATTGACAAGAAGAGGCAAGAACCCTACAC
>JZKD02S2225536.1:174379-218177 GCA_000966675.3 Picea glauca
GGGGAGTTTGATTTTGGAGTTTTGGTGAACCATTGTAGGGGGCACCGGGTTGCTGGGGGTTTTGGGCTCGGGGGGCAGGAATCCTCACGGAATCCTAGAGCTAGGGAGCCGAACAGGCTGCTCCTAGTTGGCAGGGAGGAAAATTCAGTTTTGAGCACATTTTCATCTTGGACACAGTCACAGTCTCAGCTTGGGATTGGACAAATAGAGTTGGGAAACAAATCACAGGTATTTTTGTTTTTCTTTATAATGGAATGTCATTACCGTATGATGATTCAATATGTTATTTATGTTGTGTACATTATTCAATATATCATTTATATCATGCTTCCATTTGGGAATTTTGCTGAGCCATAAACTATGAACTGTTATTCTAATGATGTTATTTTTTTAATATAGAAACAGTGAAAGAAATTATAATAGAAATGTTATGTTTAAATTTTATGAAATCTTAGGTTCTGTTAGAGAGGACCTTACATCCAATCAAGGTAAAGTGCACTAACCTTAAAGATTTGAAAGTGTACAAGAGAATGGGACTTATGAAACTCTGAAATCATTGGAGTCATTTGTTGTCAATAAGGATACGTGGCGAGAGATCAACATTTCATTGAATCGAAGAGTGAAAAGGTCAAAGAGCAGATTCATGAGGATTCACGAAGTATGAACTCATGAAATGATCGTAGTCATTGATCATTCTGAAATCATCGAGACCATCCATAGTAAAGGAGGAAACATGGAGAGAGATCAAAATTTCATTGAATCATGACTTAAAGAAGTCAAAGGCACAGTTACAAGAATTCGTGAAATGAAAAATCGAGATTTTATCACAACCATTGATCGAAGGAGGGAGTTGAACCATAGATCTGGTCTAGTTGGAATTTCGTGACTCACGAAATCAGAGGTGAGGGTTTTGAGAATTCATGAAACGTGAAATCATGATTTGATATGAGCCTTCAGATTGAGGATAGATATGGACCGTTGATTGTCCAGGGAGACTATTGGAAAAGTATGAACTCGTGAAATGCAAAATCGCAAAGCACTCGAAAGATTGACCCACGGTCATAGAGAAGGATCACATTAGTGAAAGAGAATCGAGGGGATAGCATGTGATAGGCTCCTGTCAGGATTTCGGCAGTCGGGAGAGTCAAAGTGACTCACATGTAGAGACCCGATACATCAAGTCATGATGCGCCTTTTGATTAGGCCACTGGTCACATCCTTCGTCACATAAAGGGAGGGGCTTAACCGGGAGAGCTAGCGCCTAAATATGCTAAATCTTAAAGGTGTTAAGGAGAAAGTCATGGGTTCCATATAACTTGTGCTTTAAGGGAAAGAGGGCATGTTAAGTAGAATTGAGGTTCTTTAGGGGATGGAGAGTCAGTCAGACTCAGTTTCTTCATCAATCCTTGATCGGGAGGTCACACAACCCTCAATATAGAAGGGGGGTCTGCATCAACTTGTATCAGAGCTAATTTTCATTTGTAGATTTCAAGTGAAGGAGGTCAAGGAGATAAATGACACAAAATAACTTGACATTGTAATCTGTGTGTGAGATACAGTAAACACAATGCCACCAAGGATATGAGGTGAGCCACATTTATCCAATCATGTTGTAGAAAGAGAGATTCAAGAACTTTGTGCAAGGCTGAAAGCGATGGAAATAGCGCAGAGAAGAGAGCCTGATGTTGGAGATGTTAGCGATGCAGAGAGTGAAGATACAGAAGCCAACAAAGATGTAGGGGAACATGTTGTAGAAGAATGCTTGCTAAGAGTAGTTATTAGATTGGGAGATAGAGCTAAGATAGAGGCCTCGATGTATGAAGGGAATTTGGACGCTGAAGAAATGTTGGATTGGATAAGGTCCATGGAAAAATATTTTGATTATGAAGATGGCTATGGGGAGAAAATGGTGAGACTTGCTGTCGCCAGGCTTAAAGGACACGCAAAAATGTGGTGGGACAAACTACAGGGTGAGAGGTGAAGTAGAGGCAAACAAAATATAAAGAATTGGGACAGAATGGTAGCCAAGCTGAAGGCTAAATTTATGCCCAAATATTATGAGATCAGTATTTTCAAGAAGATGTAGAACCTGAGACAGAAGGGTATGACAGTCAAAGAATACACAGAGGAGTTCAACAAGATAAACATCAAAGTAGTACAAAGAGAGAGGGAGGAAGAAAAAGTTGCTAGGTATATGAATGGCCTGAGGTACAAAATCTAGGATGAGCTAAACATGATGTCGGTAAGGACAGTGGAGGATGCTTATCATTTTGTGCTGAAGACAGAAGAGAAGTTGGCCAGAAAACAAAGCCAGCGATGTAGAGGTAAAATATCTTCCCCAAACAAAGGCAAGGGAGTTTCCCATGACAAGGCGCATAATTCCAAAGATGAGGCTGAAACTCCACACAGTCACTCGGAAAGAGGAGGAAGTTCCCAAGGAAGAAATGGTGGTGGAATAAACTGTTATAGAGAAAGAGGAATAGGAGGAATAAGATGTTATGCATGTAGAAAGACAGGGAACATGTCTTGGGAATGCCCCGAGAAAAATAAAGGAGGAGAATCTCACATTTCAGAAGAAAAAAGAGGGAATGTTGAAGCATAAGGAGTAAAGGATGGAACATCCCTAATGATGTGAAAGGTTCTCTTAAAACAAGAGGCCTAAGTTAAAAAGATAGTACAGAGGAATATTTTATTCAGGACAACTTGCAAGGCTAAAGACAAAGTATGCAAGGTGATAATTGACAGTGGGAGCAATAATAACTTCCTATCCACATAGATAGTGGAGAAATTGGAGCTGGAGACAACTGCACACCTAGATCCATATAAAGTATCATTGTTGCATAAAGGACACCAGGTGATGGTTACTAAACAATGGTTGGTTGAATTTAAGATAGGAGGATATAGGGACAAAATTTTGTGTGATGTAATTCCCATGGATGTATGCCATATTTTTTTGGGAAGACCATGGCAGTTTGACAGGAATGTCATTCATGATGGCAGGAATAATACACACATATTGGAGAAGAATGGTAGGACACACATGTTGCTTCCAATAGAGGAGAAGAAAGTGAAAGGGGAAGCCAACACGAGCATACTTCTCATGAGTGGAAAGGAACTCCTGAAAGAAGTTAATAAAGAACATGAGATGCAATTTGTTGTGGTGAGGAAACCCAAAGTTATCCTTACTAGTACTTCGATAGATGATTTTCCTGAAGAAGTATAGGAATTGTTGGAAATTTTTTGCGACATAGTGGTGGATGAGCTGCCTAACTCATTAACACCCATCAGAAGCATCAACCATCATATTGATTTGATACCAGGAGCAAGTCTTCCAAATAAAGCAGCATATAGACTGACACCTCGAGAGAATGAGGAGGTAAAGAACCAAGTCCAAGAATTGTTAGAAAAGGGTTTGGTCAGAGAGAGCTTCAACCCATGCTTTGTTCCAACTATGTTGACTCCAAATAAAGATGGAGAATGGAGAATGTGTATAGACTCGAGAGCCATCAACAATATTACTATCAGGTATAGATTCACTTTGCCAAGAATAGATGATTTGATGGACTGCTTAAGTGGGGAAAACTTATTTTCTAAGATCGATTTGAAAAGTGGATATCATCAAATCAGAATGAGAGAAGGTGATGAGTGGAAGACAACCTTTAAGAAAAATTAAGGTTTGTATGATTGGCTTGTTATGACATTTGTCTTAACCAATGCCCCGATTACTTTTATGAGGTTGATGAATGAAATAATAAAAGATTTCATTGCCAAGTTCATGGTGGTGTATCTAGATGATATACTGATATTTAGCAAGACTAAATAGGAGCATTTAAGGCACCCGACCTTGGTGATGAGGAGACTACAACAAGAGGAGTTGTCGATAAACCTAAAGAAGTCCTGTTTTATGAATACATAAATCATTAACTTGGGTTTTGTGATCTCTTCAAATGAACTGAAGATGGATCCAAAGAAGGTGAAAGAAATCAAAGAATGGCCATCGCCAAAGAGCATGTTTGAGGTAAGAAGCTTCCATGGGTTAGCGAGTTTCTATAGGAATTTCATCAGAGATTCAGTGGAATTTGTGCACCAATGATGGATACAGTGAACAGGATGCACAAGTCTTTTAAATGGACAGAGGAGGCCAAGAAGAGATTCAATACACTGAAGGAGAAAGTAATGGAGGGACCAATTCTAGTCTTGCTAAATTTTGAGAAGATGTTTCAGGTAAGGTGTGATGCAAGTGGCATTGCGATTGGAGGAGTTTTGAGCTAGGACAATATACATGTTGCTTACTTTAGTGAGAAGTTGAATGATACTAAGAGAAAATACTCCACATATGACAAAGCGTTTTATGCCATAATCCAAGCCCTGAAGAAATGGAGACATTAACTTGTCCTAGAAGAATTTTTCTTGTATAGAGATAACCAATCTTTACAATTCATAACCAGACAAGAAAAAATGAATCAAAGGCATGAGAAGTTGATTGAGTATATGCAGAATTTTACTTTTGTAATAAAACATATTGTTGGGAATACTAACAAATTTGTTGATGCATTGAGAAGGAGATGTTTGACTTTGCAGGAATTTCAGGTAAAGACCTTAGGGTTTGAACACCTTCAGGAAATGTACAGTGATGATCCAAACTTCAAGGAAGCATACAAATCATGCACAAATCCTATGCTGAGAGATAGGAGCCAGTGGAAAGAGAATATGATTCAAGAGGGATTTTTGTTCAAGGGAAATCGATTGTGCATACCAAAATTCTCAATGAGGGATAACCTTTTGAAGGAAAAACATAATGGAGGATTGGCTGGACATTTCGGCCATGATAAGGCATTTGCGCAGTTGAGAAGTTCATACTATTAGCCAGGTATGAGATAATATGTAATAAAATTAGTGAACAGATGCAGAATATGCCAACATGCAAAAGGTAAAAGACAAAACACTAGATTGTATCAACCATTGCCCATACCAGAGAGACCTTGGGATGAAATAAGCATGGATTTTTTGTTGGGACTACCAAGAAAAAAAAGAGGATGCGATTTCGTATTTGTGGTGGTGGATAAATTTTCAATGATGGCACACTTTAGCCCATGTCATAAGACTAGTGATGCAACACATGTTGCAAACCTATTTTTCAAGGAAGTTGTGAGACTTCACGACCTACCCAGAAGCATTGTCTCGAACAAAGAAACAAAATTTGTTGGTCATTTTTGGAGAACATTGTGGAAGAAGTTGTGGAAAATTTTTTCCTTCATCTCAGCTTATCACCCTCAGACATATGGGAAGACTGAGGTGGTAAAAAAAAATTTTGGAAACTTATTGAGGAGCCTGGTCACTGAGCACCATAATCAATGGGATCAAATTCTGCCACAAGAATAATTTGCATACAATGACTCACCAAACAGGAGCACTGGGAAGATCCCATTCCAAATATTGTATGGAATGCAACCTAGGGGAGTATCAGAGTTGAGAGACTTGGAACAGAGTGATATCAGAAGCAATGGAGAAGAATATTTTGTTGCAGAAATGCAGAAGCTCCATAGCCAAATCAAGGGGCAGTTGCAAAGTTCTAGCCAAGAGTACAAGTTCATAGATGATCAACATCACAAAGAACTTCAATTTGATGTAGGATATAAGGTTCTAGCACATCTCAGGAAGGAAATGTTCCCTAGAGGGACATATAACAAGCTAAATATGAAGAAGATAGGACCATGTAATATCTTGAAGAAGTTTGATGCAAACACCTATGAGATTGAACTTCCAGATGATGTGGGCATATCGCCCATATTCATGGTCTTAGATATGTATCCTTAAAGGAAGGATGACATAGAGGGATCAACAGATCAAGAGAATATTCAATGGGAGAAACAAATGGCTATAACAGAAGAACCACAGATGGAAAAGATCGTTGATTAGAGGATTGGTAAGAAGACCAAGAGGAAGACCTATTTTGAATACCTGGTCAAGTGGAAGGGACACCCAATAGAATATTCCAGTTGGGAGAGTGAAGTTGATATCCAGAAGCATGGAAAGTTGATACATGAGCATGGATAGTTCTTTAAGTAATGACATGTCAAATTCATTATGCATATCCTTTGCAAATTTTTGGCTTAACTTGTCATCAACACTTCCAAAAGTAATATCATCAACATAAACTTCCATTAAAAAAATACCATCTTGAGTTACCTGGATGTAGAGGTTGTTGTCTGCACTTCCTTTTATGAACCCTACATGCTTGATGCAGGAGCATCGTCAGCAAGTACACATGGCAGGACAACTCAGCGCATGAGGACCAATTTGGAATCTCGAACGCTGGTTGGTACTACAAACTTTTGAAGCTAATAGAAAACAAAAGAGGAAATATCACATGCATGGAGACAAAATGAGAATGCATGAATTGGGAGTTTAACCCTAGTCTCAATGTAACCACAATTAGATAGCAGTTAGTTTGTTCCTTTTGTATAAAGAGATATTTTGTACACCCAAAATTGGGTTACGAGAATTATGAGAAAGTAGGAATTTGTGAACAGTATTTTTTGCTTTGATCTTAGATGTAACCAATTTCTTGATTTTGAATGAAGATAACAGAGAAAAATTGATCCAATGTATGGTGTGAATATTGTTTACAATTTCCCTATTGTTGTTGTTAATCTTTTCAAGAATGAATGAATCTTGGTACAAGTGCATGTAGATTTGAAATTCTTGTATAAATTTTAAAATCTCTTTTCTTCATGAGCCAGTGCAAGGTGTGGACACATTCTACAAGGAGTGCATTGACAGGGTTTGTTTCGACTTGTAAATCTCAAGAGAAATAGCATAACATTTCCTTTGCAAGGAGTGCAAAGTGACTGCTGCAAGAAGTGCACAATCATTGCAAGAACTCAAATCTGTGTAAAGATCTATTGCAAAGAGTGTACAGGTATAGAATTCTATGAAGAGTTGAAGAGACTCTATAAATAAGTTGAAGGATGAGAGCAAAGGAACACCAAGAGGGCAAGAAATAATTCTTTTCAAGAATCTTTGGACGTGAGTTTGACGAATTTCCCGAAAAGCAAGAAGTGCTTGGGAGATCAAAATATTTGAGGAGATCAAGATAAGGAGGGGTATCACTTTCCAAGAAGTGTGAACGCGATCCAATAAGCATACTCGCGGGAAGGATAAAGGTCGAAGCTTTTAAATATTTCTAAAATTATTCTAAGTTAGAATAAAGCATAAGCTCAAGTGAAAAGATTGGGATCGTCCGATCAATGTCCAAACAACGAGGAGTGAGCACAAAGGAAAATATCTCAGCTGTCCGATCTAAGAGAAATGAAAATATCTTAGTTGTTTGATATGAGATCCAGAGAAAGGATCTTATCCATCTGATCTGCGCGCAAAAGGATCGTATCCATCCGATCAAGGTAAAATGCACTAACCTTAAATCATTGAAAGTGTGCAGGAGAATTAGACTTACGAAACTACGAAATCATCGAAGCCATCCATTGTGAAGAAGGACATGTGGCGAGAGATCAGAATTTCACTGACTCACAAAGTGGAAAGGTCAAAGAGTAGAGTCGTGAGGATTCACAAAGTGAAAAATCGCGAAACGATTGCAGCCATTGATCGTTCCAAAATCATCGAGACTATCCATCATCAAGGAGGACATGTGGTGAGAGATCAAAATTTCGCTAACTCATGACTTAAAGAAGTCAAAGGCAGAGTTACAAGAATTCACAAAACGCGAAATCACGATTTGATCACAACTGTTGATCGAAGGAGGTAGATGAACCGTAGATCTGTTCTTGTCGGAGTTTTGTGACTCAGGAAATTAGAGGTGAGGGTTCTGAGAATTCTTGAAACGTGAAATTGTGATTTGATCTGAGTCTTCAGATCGAGCAGAGATTTGGACCGTCGATTTTCCATGGAGACAATTCACAAACTGAGAAATCATGAAATGTGAAATCATGAAGCACTCAAAATATTGACCCATGGTGATAGCAAAGGATCACATAAGTGAAATAGAATCTAGGGTCTATAATGTGCTAGGCTCATGTCGATATTTTGGGAGTTGGGAGAGTCAGAGTGAATCGCATGTAAAGACCCGATATGTGAAGTTGTGATGCGCCTTTCGATTAGGCGACTAGTCATAACATTGGTCACATAAAGGGAGGGGCTTAACGAGGAGAGATACAACATAAATACATTGAAGATTAAAGGTGTTAAGGAGAAATTCATGGGCTCCATATAACCTATGCTTCAAGGGAAAGAGGCAGGGATGATTTTAAGGATGGAAATTTATTTTAAAATGTAGAAACCTTGGCGAATATTACTAATCCTTCATATTTCAGCTATAAATGTTTGGCGATATGTTTTTAAAAATATTCAAATTTCTAAGTATTTTATACATTTTTTATAAAATTTTGGCAATTTTTAAGGTAAAATAATTTTATCCTATAAAATTTGGGTGAAGAGGTTTTAAAATAATGAATCTCGTTCCCAAAGGGGTTGGATCCAATGGTGGAAAGCAAGGAGTTTTTCACCGTTGGGAAAGGTTCAATTCTCTTGAGGGATTTACCTGGAGCCATGGGGACACCTTGAGGTAGTGGTCGAACATGTGGTTGCACCCAGAAATACCATATTAAATGGTATCATGACCCATGCACACATAAGTGGAATAAATCCCACCCCCATGTCCTTCAAATAAAAGGCCCTCGGGGGGCAACTCAATTGGCAAGTGTCGTGAAAATGAAGTTCCATGAGGTTTCGAGTTCAACTCCCCCCGACTTACAATGTGTGTCGCGTAATGGGCATAGTGGGCATACCTGGAGGTTATAGTGGTAGCAGTTGGATAACACAGCCATGTGTAACACGAGCACATGCCCAACTAGTTGCTGATTCCGCCAGACATAAAAAAAAAATTAACGAATCTCGTTTTTGGAAAAACCATGGAAAATTAGCCCATGAGAGAAATTTAGCCCCTAAAATCATCCCTGGAAAGAGGTCCTGTTAAGTGGAATTGAGGTTCTTGAGGGGCCTAAGAGTCAATCAGACTTAGTTTCTTGATTGATCCTAGATCGGGAGGTCGCACAACCTTTAGGATAGAAGGGGGGTCTGCATCAATGTTGTAGATATTTATCCAGTCTAGAGTACTATGCTCTAGGTTGTTTTTTTATACCATACAACTCCTTCTTCAATTTACACACATAATCTGTGTTCTCTGACAAATAAAATCCTTTTGGTTGTTCAATGTAGGCTTCTTCTTCAAGTTTCCCATTCAAAAAATTCGATTTCATGTCCATATGACACACTTTAATATTCTTGTAGCATGATTAATCTAAGAGAAATAAGATTGCTTCCATTCTGGCAACTGGGGAATATGTCTCTTCAAAGTTGATTACTTCAGCCTATGTGTATCCTTTACTTACCAATCTAGATTCTTTCCTTGTAACCTATCCATATTCATTCAATTTATTTATGAAAACCCACTTTGTTCCAATCACATTCTTATTCTTTGGTCTTGGAACCAATTCCAAAGTGTCATTCTTTTCTATTTGATCCAATTCATCATCCATGGCCTTATTCCAGAATTCATCCTTGCTGGCCTCCTCAAAAAATTTTGGTTCAATCATAGATAAGAGTGCTAGGTGCATTTGTTCTAGTGAACATATTATTCTTCTAGTCTCAACTCCTAAATCTTCGTTTCCGATAATCTGATCTGAAGGATGATTCTTTTGTACTTGTTTTCTAGGTGTCTTTGGAGGCACTTGTTGAACTTCCTCTTCTACTTCCATTTGATCTTCTTCATCTTCCCCTTCTACTTCTTCTTCATGTTCCCCTTCTTCTTCATAAATTTGTTCCACTGAATCATTTTTTTCTTCTTTTAATTCTCATCCACCCGTTTCATCAATTGTTATATTGATGTTTTCCACAACTTTGTTCAAACTCATATTGTAACACTTTTATGCTTTCCTTATACTTGAGTAACCAACAAGTACAACTTTGTCTGGACGAGATTCAAACTTTTCCATTCTTCCATATTCTCTTTTGATGTAGCATTTTCTTCCAAATACTATGAAGTGCTTCACATTTGTTGGTCTTCCTTTCCATATCTCGTAGAGAGTTTTGTCATTATTTTTTCTAAGAATTACTCTTTTTTGAATGTGAACGGTTGTATGCACTTCATGTGTCCAAAAAATATCTGTCAATTTGGAATCCATTAGCATTGGTCAATCCATTTCCTATGTAATTAATATCCATAATGCTCCTTTGTCTATGAACCACTCTCTGAACCAATCTATGAATCCATGCTCCCGTCCACTGTCATATATCTATCCAAACCTGCTAAATATTATTAAAAATCCATCTTTGTCCATACTGTCCAAAAATCTATTTCACAAATGTCCCTAATGTTGACCCATTTATTATTCTACTATCATGAAGTATTTACTACTACAACTATCAAACTGTACTTCTACTAACTAACTTCTCTGGATATGTTGACTCAAAATTTGTAGGTTGCTCAAAGGATGGTTCTTTGGTCTTTCAAAACTATCACATAGACTCCCCCTTTATAATATTCATGTTACCTGAGAGTCTCTAAATTGGATGGCTCAGAACAATTCCTACTCTGATGTGTATTCATCATCATATTCATTGGTAAATTCATCATCTCTCTGATCTCTGACTTATTTCTTTCTGTGTGTGGATTCAACTTTCACTACAATGGCTGAAGGTACAATCTCTTGAACCTATTCCTTATTTACATGTCCTTCTTTTCTTTCAATTATTTTCCAAACCTTTCTATATCTGACATCTTTCTTTTTCTTTGTAGATTTTTTTTCATCTCGTTTTATTGCCAATCTTGCAATCTCTAGGACCTGGTATTTGTTCACCTGTTCTTTGTGTTTTCTTATCTATACTTTATTATATCTAATATAAGTGTTCTCTTTCATTGAATTATCGATTATGATTCTACAATAACTAGATATGTGTCCATAGTTATGACATTTATAACATTCAATTTTAGGTGGGGCCACATAAGAAATTGTTGCTTGGACATTTCTTTCATAATCCTTTCAATCTACAAACTTATGTCCAAAATTAGTAGAATAAAAACAATGAACAGAAAATAAATTTTCATACCTGGGAGTGAATGTTGTTATTTGTGGTGTAGTCTTTCTAAATTTCTGCCTTGACTAACCATGATCATGATTGAATATTCTTTGTGGCTTGAACATGGATGGTATTCTTGAATATGTACCCTTATTAGTTTTCTTAGATTCTGGTCGACTATTATTCCTTCCTTTGAGTATTTCTTCATAACTCTTTCTTTTTTCTTCATGCTTATTTTCTAGAAACCTACAATGCTTCTCTTCATTATCCACAACTGATACAAATGTTTATGTCTCTTCAATTTTCTTTTTGAGCTTGACTATTTTACTTCTCAATGTGACAACTTCTTCTTCAAACTTCTCAACCTCTTCTTGTTTCTTTAATATCTGAGACTTCATGACTTATTTTGTTCTCTTCGCTTCTTCAAGCTGAATTTTTAATGTGATTATTTCTTCTTCAAGTACTTTCTCTTCTTGACCAAACTCTAACTCAATATGGTTTACATAGTTAGTTCTTTCCTTGAGATGATATGCCAATATATTCTCTCGCATTTTTGCTTCTTTCTTCTATGCTGCTATGTTGGCTTCCAAATACAGTTTTTGATCTTTAATATTTTCTTCTATATTTATGGCTTCTTCTAGCTGAGTTCTTAAGTTCTTGATGACCTATTGGGCCTCTTAAAAATGTGAGCCCTTTACTTTTGTTTCATCAATTCCTTATTGAGTGACTTTTTTCTTCTTTCTTTTCTTAGTTCATCTAAAGAACTATTCAATTCTTCTTCATAATTGTCTTCCTTTTCAATTAGTTTTTCTGTCTCATGACATTCTATTTCAAGATGTTTGTGTTTTTCACAATTAAAGAAAAACAACATACTTCTATTGATTCTGTACTCTTCATCTTCTGAATCTATTTGACATGGTGAACATATTTCTTCTTGATCTATACCTGCATCTTCTTTGGAATTTTCTGAATCTATGATGGGTGAAGAATATATATCATGTAACTTATCCCAAATTTATTTGGCCGATGAAAATTTACCAATATTTTCTCTTACTAGATTAGGTAATCCTTCTCAGATGAAATCCATTACTATTTTTTTATTCTTCTTCAATTCCTTCTTGGCTGTAGTATTTTCCCTTTTTGAACTATCATATCCTATAACGAATGATAGCCAAATATAATACTCATGTTACTGTAAAAATAATTTGTCCTTCCACTCCACATCCCATACTTTAAACCATTCTGAACATTGAACAATGGTATTCCATTCTCAGAATAATCCATGATCTCCTTCCCATGGTTAAACTATTTTCTGAAGGAACCTACTTTGATACCAATTGTTGGATTACTAAGAGGGGGGGTGAATCAGTAATAGAGAAATTTAATCTTTTTTAACCATAAAATGTAAGTTTTATATCAATGTAGAATTATCATCCAATAGTTTCAGAGTAAATAAACAATGAACAAATGAGAAATCATACACATACATAGTACACCAGTGTTTTTACATGGAAACCCAAAGCGGGAGAAAACCACAGAATGATTTTTATTATATGTCTCTAAGAATTACATTCATTGGAAGCACCAACTTCCTTTGGTGTCCAACTGCAACTGGAAGAAGGCTCCAACCCCCTAGTTTCTCAGGCTACAACCTGAGGGAAGCTCTAACTCCCCAATTCTATGGCTACAACCCCCTATGTTCTCTGGATAAAACCAGAAGGTGGATACACCCACCTGTCCTTTCCCCATCCAACCGCCCTATCGTAGAAGTAGAATTATGGAACCACTGTCACACAATCACTGCGAGATATACTATTGTAAACCTATACCAATCAACCTGCACGAAACAACCAGTACCATAAACAAGTGGATCAACCATGCACCAAGATGTACCTCAACCTGTACCATCAACAGGTGCACCAACCATGCACCAAATATGTTTTAACAATGCATCAAATACACATAAACTATGACTCATCAATATGTACCAACATCGTCAACTATATACCTCATGTATGTGCCAACTCATCAACTACTTGTCTCAACCATGTACCCAACATGTACCTCAACCAAAATCCCTCATCAATTTCATCATCCAAATCTGATTTGTAACTATGTAATAGAGATGGTGTATATGATCACATACCTGCAAACCTTCCTTAACTTTTACAACAAGAGACTAGCATTTTGATCAAAATTTACTTTAGTCTCACATGACTAATTTTGTATTAGTCAACAACCCTAACTTAAAATAAGAATATCTATGTATCTGTAATGAATAAATATATGAGAATAGTACACAATGTTCTTCAGTGTCTTTATGCAAATACTCCAGGTTTCACTACTTGGAATCTCTCAGAAAAAGAGTTATAGCAAAAATGACATTCATTGTTGAATCATGTCTTATTCTAGAGAGAGAACTTGTGGACCATGCCTCGCACAAAATATTTGTTGTGTGGATCTGAAAATTGTACAAAAAATACTACAGACTATACTCTAACCAATACATTTGGTCTTACTAAATTTGGATCTGTTATGAAGAAGATATAACATTTTTACCCGAAACACTTTTTTTAGACTAGTTTCAGGACTAGCGACAAACCCTATTTTCCATGGTGTGTAACTCCAAAAATAAAAAGACCCACAATATGTAATTTTTATCAAAACTACTTGGATACGTTTCCTCACCGACCTCCATATTTCACATTCTGAATCATTCTAGAAAACATTTATTGCAAAAATGGTGAGATGACCTGTAGATAACATACCTTAGAAAGCACCATCATAAGAATTTGTCCTCCCTTGAATTTCAGCCTTCTTTACTTCACCTTCCCTCTGAAATTTTCCTTAGATATCCTTTGGTTACCTTAGTCACTTGTGTATATTCAATATTCTCAAGTGTGATTAAATGCCTCTTATTTATACTTTTATGTATCTTCCTAAGGGGTTACCTTCTAACCATCTTAAACCACTTTCATTATTGTAGGGCTAACCCACTTCTAACCACTTGTCCACTTAGTAATTTCTCCATTAACTTTATTATTTAAATAATTTATTTTTTATCCACTTTTACTTATTGTACACTCATCACTTCACTTCTTCCTCAATGGGTTACCTTCTAACCATCTTAAACCACTTTCCTTATTTTAGGGCTAACCCACTTCTAACCACTTGTCCACTTAGTAATTTCTCCATTAACTTTATTATTTAATTAATTTCTTTTGTATCAACTTTGACTTATAGTACACTCATCACTTCACTTTATTATTTAAATAATTTCTCCTTTGCAACCACTTTGACTACTTTGACCTTTTGGGATTTCTAGATGATTCATGAGGGTTCTCCAACTGCACATGGCGATAACTCTCTAACCGTGAGGAGCTATGTGATGTTCCATATATCACCGGAAATGGCATGACATGCACTATACATATAGAATAGTATTACCTTCAAACATATTAAAACTCATACCATTATACATCAAACAAACTTGGGTCCATTACTCAAACCTTTGTGCTACCCAAATTCACTATTATACATTCTTGAAGGGTTGAAATCAATTAAAAAAAACCCAAATAATCAACATATAAAGAATTCTCCCTCTATCTTCATTGTCTGCAACTATCGCCCTTTAATTTGAATGGAAAATGGAGTCTCCTCTTGATCTTGTGATTTTTCTTAAGAACATAGTGACTAGATGAGATGGATATCACTCCCAATTTATGTCTGAGATATTTAAATGTCTCTTGGGAAGGGGTTTTGTGAAAATATATGAAATATATTCTTTCTTGGAATTACATTCGAACATGACATTTTGTTCCACTACTTGTTCTCTTAAGAAGTGATACTTTAGAATATGTTTTTTTTCGAATGCATAATATTATTCTTTGAAATATTTATTGGAATTGTCTTGCCACAAATTATTGATATTGGATGATCATATTCTACCTTAATATCTCACAATGTCTACTTCATCCAAAGAACTTGTGTGGAACATGATGTGGATACTATATACTCGACCTCTACTGTGGATGTAGAAACTGGAGATTGTTTCTTTCTCGACTAAGACAATAGAATTTTTCCAAGAAAGAATGATCCACCACTAATATTTTTCCTATCACCAACATTTCTTGCCCAATCCGCATCTGTACATGTTAAGAAAAATCTCCACTTCTTGATTACCACAAGCCAAATTCTAAGGTCCCCTTTATATATTTGAATGTTATTTGCATTTCTTGTACATGAGTTTCTTTTGGTGAATGAAACCATGTAAGCAATCATACTTCTTACATAATATTTGGCCTTGATGTTGTCACATATAGTAGGATGCCAATCATTGACCTGTAAAATGTTTGATTTGTTTTCACAGATTCATCATCTTTGCTCAATTTATAACATGTGACCATTGGTGTGCTAACTAGTGAACAATATTCCATTTTGAATTTCTACAACATCTATTTAATATACTTGGTTTGTGAAATGAATATTCCTCTGCCAGATTGAGAAATTTGTAATCCAAGAAAGAATGAAAATTGACCATGCATAGAGATATAAAATTACTTCTATATTTCTTTTACAAACTCTTGGCACATTTTGTTCATGATGCCTCCAAAAATAATGTCATCTACATAAACGACAACAATCAACCAATTCCCTCTTACTTTCTTTATGTAGATATTACTCTAAACAATTCCTCTTTGAATCCTTGTTGTTGTAAATACTTTACAAGTCTTGAATACTAGGCTCTAGGAGCTTGTTTTAGCCCATAAAGTTTTTTCTTCAATTTGCACACATGATCCTTATTTTGTGATAATAATAACCCTTATATTTGTTTAATGTATACTTATTCCTCTATATTTCCATTGAGAAATTATGACTTGACATCTATTTTATAGAATTCAAAGTTCTTGAAGCACACAAATGCCAAAAACATTCTGATAGGTTCTAGTATTACAACCGTGGAAAAGGTTTATTCGAAATCAATACCTTCAACTTAAGACTATCCTTTATAAACCAATCTTTCTTTATTTCTGATTATTTTTCCATCTTCATTCAACTTCTTCCTGAAAAACCACTTGGTTTCAATCATATTTTCATCTTTTGGCCTTGGAACAAGTTCCCATCTCTCATTCTTCTCAATTTGATTTATCTCTTCTTCCATAACACCAATCCAATGGTCATCTTTGTTGGATTTTGTAAAATTATTAGGCTCTAGTTGAGATATCAAGGAGAAGTTTGCATGTTCTCGTTCACTAGGTAGTATTATTCTAGCATGAGCTCTTGTATATTTATCACCAAGAATTATATTTCCCTAATGATTATTTCAGAAAAATATTGATGGTGTCTTTGTATCTTAACATTCTATTTCTATCTTTTTTTCGTGGATCTACTAGGGTTCCAACATTGAACCCCCTATGCGCGCCACCCCGATTCCTTGTTGCGACCATGGAAGTCGAGGAAGGGGGGCCTCTTGGCCCTTCTTACAGCTTCATCATCGCCCCTTAGCAGGGATTCAAGCACTTCAAATGTCCTCCCTTTGAGCTTCCAGAAGAACTGAAAAAACATTCTTTGGGAGGATGAGATGCTGAAGGATAAACCTATGGAGATTGAACCTGAATCAAAACATCGAAAAGTGTATCGCACCTGGGAACTAGGAAAATGAATTCTGTAGGCTCTGATATCACCCAAATATACTATCATCTCTCCGAGGATAGAAGACGATAAACAATACATGAAAGATTTCTCCATGATATGGAAATTTATGGGACTATGGCCATCAAAAAAAGATTTAATTAGATGGATTCAACATTGGTCAAAGCCCAAGGGTCACTACGACCTCCAACTCAGATCAAAAGGATTCTTCACTATCATCCTGCATAACCTGGAGGACATAAACCAAATCGTTGAAGGAGGACCGTACTTTTACAACTCATCATGTATTTTCCTTCATTTTTGGATGGAAAAGTTCAACCCACAGAAGGAGGAGTTCACGCATGCATCGACCTAGCTGCGATTGTACTCGCTACCTCAAGAGTTATGGCTGGAAGAAATATTGGCAGGCATCAACAATATGATTGGCATCTATGTCAAATATTTGGAGGAAACAAAAAAATGAAGGTATATTTCTTATGCACGAATTTTTGTTAACTTAAATATCTCCAAACCACTCCCTAGACCTATAACCTTGGACTACCAGGACAAAGAATGGTCCCAAACCTTATATTATGAGCACATCCCCTTCCATTGCCATAAATTCTATGAGCATGGCTATCTATTCCATGACTTCCCCTTAAATAACCCCAGCAAGTCAAATCTTGAGGATCCTGACAAAATCAAGGATGGTTTCACCCAAGTCATGGGATGTCCCAGGAATCCATCCAAAAGAGTGCCTCCACAAGCCCCCTCTAAACCCTCAACTAGTAACTCCTTCGAATCCATTCAGACCCCATCAGAAAATCCCATCATTCCCTCTGACCCCATGACAAATCCCTCAGTCATAGGGCAAGTCCAGGGTTCTCCAAACCCCACCCAACCTACCCTTGGATCCACTCAAATCCCCAACTCAGAGACCTCCCTTCCATCAAATCTAGGGCTAGAAATTGGATACCCTCACATAGATATGGAATACCAGGAGTTTGCAAGAATAGATATGGTACACCTAGCACAAGCCTACCGAAAACAACAGCTCTACAACATACCTCTAGATCAGTTACACAAATTCCACAAAGTTTTCCTCAACTCTACAATAGGAGGATCATCCTGTGCCAATCCAAATCTAGGAATACAAAAATGAAGATTGAAAGAACAACTCAAACCCACAAAAGAAGAGAAAAAATGGGTAGAAAACCAAAACACCAACTCATTCAAGATGTGGGAAATTTCCTAGTGAACTCGAGCCAGATCGACCTGATCTTGGATAGCTTTCATCCCCTCCAAGCCTCTTCATCCTCATGAAAATTCTATCCTGGAATATAAGGGGTCTCAATGCACAAATAAAGAAAGGATTGCTCCAGGAAAGGATAATGAAGGAATAATTGAACATTCTTCTCCTCCAATAAACTAAATGCATGGGAGAGGAAGCCTCTAAAATACTTAAAAAATGTTGGAAACAAGCTAATTTAGTTGAATTTGATGCAAAAGGTGCAACAGGAGGGATCGTTGTAATCTAGAACCCTGCCACAGTACTGATGGAACGATTCTTCACCTCCAACTGGACCATCACAACCTCCTTTCGACTCATCGACTCGAACAAGACCGACTTTATCAAGAATGTATAAGACCCTGCAACACCAAAAGACAAGGAAGCCTTCCTCCATCATTTGGAATGGATTTTTAATCATATCATAAATCATTGATGGATCCTTGGGGGAGAATTCAATATGATAACATGCCTGGAGGAAAAGAAGGGGGGTACACGTAGACTAGGAAATGATAGTGAGCAGTTCCACCAAATCATTGATATGCCAAATCTCATTGATGTTGAAACAAACTATGGACCTTTCACCCGGTCCAATAGATGCTCAAGGGAATAACATGTCTCCTGTAGATTAGACCACTTCTTAATCTCTGAACACTTCATGTTGTATGGCCTCTCTTGGAATTCCACTATGATCGACACTCCAGGATATGACTATTGGTCGATAATCCTCTTGATAAACATTAGTGGTACCCCAAGAAGGAAACCCTTTCACTTTGAAAATTTTTGGCTGACACATCCGGACTTTCAGGCCAACATAAAACTATGATGGAAAGAAGCAACAATCATAACAGGCACTCTGTTGACGGGCAAAATTGACCGTCCGTCAACTGAAAGAGTGGAACCGGTACGGGGTTGTCTAATAACCCAAGCCGTTTGGAATGAACCACCCTGATGGGTTTAGCGGCTCTGTTAGCTGATCTAAAGTCCTAATAAAACAAAAAGAAAACTAATCTAAACTAACTAATCTAACTAAAACTTAATAAAACAAACTAAACTAATCTAATAATAAATAAAATAAACTAATCTAATTAAAACTAACTATTACACAAACTAAACTAATACTAATTATTAAAACAAACTAAACTAATCTAACTATTCTATAATACAATCTACTAACTATTACTATACTAACTCTAACTAATTTACTATCTAACTACTAACAAAAATATAACTTATTCACAAAATGTACAATATCTACAATTTACAGATTTAAATAAAACCTGAAAAACTCATGTGCATTCTGCCCTAAGACAGAGAAAGATATTTTTTATTGATTTTATGATTTTATGAACAAGAAATAAAACTAACTAAACTAAATCACTAATATACTAATTCTAACTATAAATCTAACTAAACATATATCTAACTTAACTACTAATAAATATACTAAACAAATAAACAACAAACTGACCTAGAAACGTTCCAGATTTGTCTTGTGTATGATGATTGTTTAAGCAGATTAGAGGGAGGAAACTTGCTCTGAATCATCCAGACGATTCTTGTAAACGATAGTTGCAATGCTCTTTAAGTTTATTTACAGGACAAACAAGACATAAAAAATCACAACAATCATATAATTTATAAATCTTAACAATTAGGTAAACCTGTATGTAAAGACTTATACAAAACAATTCAATCAATGAAGAAGAGAAATCTGTCATTCATGAACTGAATAATTAATTGTTTTGTTTTCGATTAATGAAACAAATCAGACATGGATCATATTAATTAAATCATATCACTTTGCAAAAGATAATTATAGCTAAAGTAGTCACTAATCAAATGCAAATTGATAACATAAACATGAAACAAAAGATTGATATTATGAAAAGAGAAAGTTGTAGCAGAACATCAATTTCTGTCTCAGTTTGTATTAGAATTCCATGGTCTGGTTCTCCCACAAGTGAGGATGATCATTATTACAAAAATAATAAGTATTTATAAGTTTTTCCACAGGGTAAAACCTCCCTGTGGAAGTTATAAAACTGCTTACATAAAATCTGGGATGATATCCTAATTTTAACTAAACTAGGAAACTACAATAAATCTAGAAACAGAAATATCCTCTAGACTGTCCATCACATCCCATGCAATTCGAATTCACCTGAAAAGGACCAGAAAAGAACAAGTTAGAATTATATTTGTTAAAGAAAATAATAAAAATTTAATTCTATAGACTAGCTACAGAATCCTCTGATTCTGTAGCTAGTCTAAAATAAGATACAAAATCAGCATTGAAATTAATTGAAAATCTTTTAAAGAATTCCATTTAATTAAAACCCAATAGCTATTTGAAAAGGAATCATTTAAATTGAAATTATTATATCATTTGAAAACAAACAGGATCAATCATTCAACCGAATACAGAGATATGTGTACTCTGTTTCTTTTGTTACCACAAAGTTAGGTCAACAAAATCATATGGAACAACAATGTAATCGTTTCACAACAAATCGAATCCAACAGCTGTAAAATCATTTGATTTTCAATTGAAAATGATATAATCAAACAAATCGTAGGTAATGGTCAAGCAGGAGATATGACCAAATTCAAACAAAATCATTCTCCAATCGTTACAGCTGTAATGACACAACAACCGATTTATACCATAAGCAAATTAAATCCACACTGGCGCTTAATTGTGCATAAACGAAATTGAAATGAAATCATTTAGTTGGTAACAGGGTTCTCAAGAATTATATGATCGTTTGTCTTTAGTAAATTGGGTAGACAAGATCGATTTCTTTGATCAAAATTATTTGTTTGAAACGCATTATGACCGAATTTGATAGAGCCGACAAATATTGACCAAATCGTTTACAAATTAAAAACAAACAGAGCAGTTTTCACGATGTGAATCTAACTCATGAAAGTGATCGAATCAACTGAATTTGATTTAAGAGAATGAAACAGTGAGGAGTCTAACATAATCATCGTGAATTGAAATTGTCCCACGATTCGGGCACACTTGCACAAGTTTAAATGAGCATATTGTTTTTATAAAAGCAGAGTCGTTCCTTTTGAATTGAAATCAAACAGAGTTGCATTCTTTTTCTAAGAAGATTACATGACACAACATATCGTAACAACTATACTCCTGAAATCATTCACCAATCAGAGCATACAGATCATAACAAAATCAAATCCAAACGAATCACATTCCAAATTGAGCGTGAAAAACTTCGTGTTGGGAGTAGATACCAAACGAATTGAATTGAACAAAAATCAACAATTTTGTTAACTCAATCAGGCAAACCAATCAATCAAATCCAAACGAAAACCATTCCAATCCAATCAAAATCTATCGATGGTTATACTGGGAATAATCAAATCATATACCAAATCAAAATTTGTTTTTATTTTTAGAAAACGAAACAATGTACATTATAATAGATCCATTTCAAGATGTAAACAGAGCTATTCAAAAACTGAATTCAAATCATTATATCAATCTATTCACTCACACAGCTAAAACGATACTAAAATCCATACCTGTATGGCGACGAGACGACTTGATCATGCCAACTTGGAGTTGATAACTGCTGTGGCCGATTCAACATTTTTGAAAAGGATCGAGCCTGTTGTCTTCTGTTTCTTATCAACTGCTTGGAGTTGGTCTCGTTGGCTGGTCAATACCTCAATTCAACTTTCCAGTGATTGGATTTTCGATTGGAGTATGGGAACATCAATGTAATAACGTTCCAACCATAAATCACATTGGTCACATGAAGACTATGTGGGGTTTGAAAGAGCAGGTGAGGGTTTGGATATGTGGCTTAGGGTTTCAATAGGCAATTTGATACCAGGGTAGCTAGGGTCTCTTCTTAGGCAGGGGGGAAGATTTGTTACGAAATAGTAAGGTGGTTCGGGGCATAAACCCTGTGAATAAGGATACTCATCGGCTAAAAACCGTTCTACATCAGAATCAGAATCCTCACTAAGGATAATAGGGTCTCGCTCAGCAGAGGGTTTAGGCTTGTTTCTATCCATTCTTGAAATGAGACGGGCATTCCTTTTTCCTTTGGAATTAGAAGTAGGGTTTGCCTTGGGCTTTTTGTTCATAGGTTTCTTTGTAGGCTCGGACTTGTGAGTTCCAATGTCTGGTAAGTCAACCTTAGGGTCGGTCGAGGCTTTAGGAAGTAGGACATGTAAGGGTACAGGCGGCTCGGCCTTGGCTTCAATTACCACAGGCTTATCAACCGGGACAGAGTCTAAATCCTAAAAACCATTACGAGTGATGAAAGCTCTCCAGCTATCACCATGCAAACTCAAATGACAAACAATGATAAGCTTAATAAGCCCATGATGGAATAGGATACTGTTAGCTTTCTACCTTTTAAATCTTTTTGACATCTTATATAAGTTGCGTTGAAAGTAGAAAGGCATGTTTAAAGGATACCCTATAAAAATCATCAGCAAACGCAGGTGGTAGAGAAACACGAGCCCGTATCAACCTTCACAGGTCACAAACTGCTTTACTAGCATTAATAGGTCATGCCATCATGGTTTGAGTGTAGAGATGGGCATACCTCTGTCACACGAGGTGACCTTGCACGAGAGGAACAACAGTGTCCATGGCACTTCCTCGACCTTACAATTCTTAAACCAACATTGTCCCGAGGTAGGTAACCCTATAGAAAAGCTGATAAACTTCTCATCGATCTCCAATTGTATATCGCCCACCTTGGCTCTATAGCCATCGAAAGTCATGGAAAACTGTCATGCTACACAGAGGTTAAAACCCTTGAATAGTTGTATAAAGGCGAGCCAAGAGTTTTCTTCCAAGTCCTTCCGAGCATTGTCAAACATTAACAGGGCATGGTTTCCATTTGGCTCGATTCGCACGACTGGTGCCATGGAGCCGAGCACATGGTAAGCCGAGGGTTTAGATCACAACACACACAGGAGCAGAGCTACTCGAGCTAACAGAAATGAATGGGAGAAAGGGATAGGCATAAATGCCATCGTGCGAAGGTGGTGGAGCTTATCTTCTGCCATGCAAAATAGTAATTGCCAAAGTACAACCACCGATTTACATAGTAGTTCAACCCATTATAGCATAGTTTGAAAATTATGCGAATTATCCAACCAATGAATCAATTGTCAAGTGTATAAACCAATGCACAATCGATCATTGTGCTAAATTTTTTAAACCATAAATCATTCCAATTGAAACCAAAATCAAATATTAACCATGCGCCAATGTGTATTCATATTATCATCCAACCAATAGTTATGAAAACATTAACATAGGGATTATATTAAAAAGATATGTATGAAAGATTTAAACATAATACCCAATGTATTTTCCTGGAATCAATGATCAAGTGGGTCAAATAAAATGCAAGTCCATATGTCAATGCATTACAAACTTAATCAAACCAATGTCACAAAATCAATCCAAAATTTCCAATGAGTATAGTTCGACAGTTTTGCCAGCTGCATAAAAGGTAAGCGCAATAGGCATACCGTCAAAAAGAAATAATGACATTTCAAATAATGACTTCAATGCGACTTCGAAAGATGAATGTTTTCACGCTTACAGTCATGAAAAAAAAACAAAAATAAGTATGCAAAGACGCAAAGAAAAAAAATGTTGTCCATTTGAAAAATTGCGACGAAAAAAAATGATGTTTGCAAAAAATTGGTGTAGGCAACTTATAAGACACTGGAAAGATGTGATTTGGCTGCCAACAATGGAGACACACTGGTAGAAGCAGTTATCTCTGTCAAAAGAAATAAATTCAGATTAGGACAACAAAGAAAATTTCAACTTAAAAATAACAACCAAAAAATCGTATAAACATCATCATTAACCAATCATTCCAGCAGTGTTTCAAAAGATGAATACTGATAACAATCTTAAGACCAACAAGTCATGATATTAAAGATAAAATCTCCAATACTGTTGGCATAGCAACTGCTGCCAGCAGGGATCCATAGCCTCGAAAGGGTTGCCATTTAACCCACTCTGACATCTATATCTTGTCAAGAAGTTCTGGATCAGAATAAAGGACTTAAAAGAGGTTTCTTTTTCACAAATTTTTATATACCCGACATTGCTTCGCTGCCAGCGGGCCTATTCAGTACTCCGACAAAGTTGTCTTGGCACCATGCATGCATTTACCTGCTGCCAACAGACCTGTTCAACATCCCGACGAGTTTACAAGCACTTCCCACAGCTCTTATTAATAATTTATTTTGTTTTTCTTTCATAAATATATGGCTGAGCAGGGTGATGCTGAAAATATTAATATTTTAACATATATTTTAGACCTCATCAGAATTTTTTAGAACTGTCCTTTATTTAGATCCAGAGATGTTTTATTTAAAAACAACTTCCTAAGACAGGGAGACATCTTCTGAGTCATTCCTTTTACAGAAAAGGGACAACGTAAAAAGATAATAGATGATCATAGCAAGCTTTACTCTGAGATCGAAATCAATAAGCTTCTTTCAAACAACAGAATTTTCCAACACAGATATAAATTTCAGCAATATATCATTGATGTTTGTACAAATTTTTCAAAAGTTATTTCAGTGAAAAAAATTTCTTTCGTCTTTGTCTGAATAGCTCAGTGTACAGGTATGTGTATTTTTCAAAAACACAAACTGATAAATTCAAATCAAAATAAAAAATAGAATGAAAATGAAAAAGGAAAACAAAAACAAAATATTTACATAATATACAAGGGTAGTTATCAAGCAAAGTATCTTTTCATGGCTTGGCCATTCACCGGGTAGGTGTCAAGTTGTCCTTCAAGATTCTACAATCAAAAAGAACTAGGACCCAACTTTTCAACAATTAAAAATGGTCCAAGCCATAAATTTTGAAATTTAGTGTGTTCACCCTTTCCCTCATGCGGTTTGTCCCACTTCAAGACGAGATCACCTACTTCAAAGTTCCTATCAGAAGCAGAGTTAGAATCAAACCATCTCTTAACCAATTGTTGATGTTGATCTAATTTACGCTTAGCTTGGGTTCTTACCTCTTCCAGCTTCATCAAAGCATTAATTCGGCTTTCCAAAGGGGGACAATCTTCTTCTTGGACTTTCTATGACAACTGGAGTGAAGGAAGAACAATGTGGGGTGGCAGAATTGCTTCTTTGCCATAAACGAGAAAAAAGGGGGAGTTACCTACAACAGCTTTTGGCGTTACTCTATCACCCCACAACGCATTTAGCAGTGCATTGTGCCAATTTTTGTGATTCTCAGCCACTGTTCTCTTGATTATTTTGATTAAATTCTTGTTTGTTGATTCGGCCAATTTGTTGCCCTGCGGGTAATAACTGGCAGAATACCTCAACTTAATTCCCTTTTCCAAAGATATCTCTCTCATCTCAAGAGAGGAAAATTAAGAAGCATTATCGAAAACTAAACAGTCAGGGATACCGTAACGAGTGATAATATTTGAATTTAGAAAGGAAACTACCTGACTAGTGTTGACAGTTCTTAGCACAGCAACTTCAGACCATAGAGTAAAGTAATACATGGTTGTCACAATAAATTTGTGTTGTTGTGAGGACGGAGGGTTAATTGGACCTATGATATCAAGGCCCCACTGCTGAAAAGGAGAATCTACTGTAACGGGTTGCAAGGGAAAGGCTAGTTTTTGTAACCACCCTAATGCTTTCTGACAGATGATACATTTATGACACAAGGCATGGGAGTCTCTAAAAAGTGTGGGCCAGTAATAACCAGCTCTTAGAACTTTATGAGCAGTGGTGTCACCACCAAAATGGCCACCAGCTTCTCATGCATGCAACTCGAGCAAGACTTTTTCTGCTTCGTCTTTTTCAAGGAAGCGCATCAGTACACCATCAAAACTCTAACGAATAAGGATACCATTAACTAGATGAAAGGAGGAAGACTTTAGTCTCAACGCTCTTCTTTTAGCGGGGTCAAGGTGATGGGGAGTCGATCCATGTTCAAGACAGAATCTTATATCGTCGTACCAAGGACTAACAAGGTTTTGTGTGCAACAGATTAGACTTTGATCACTTTGTCCTAGGTTTGACGTATCACTTTCTTCTTGTTGTCCTGCTGTTGAATCAACAAATAACTTGCATAACCCTTGGCCTCTCACTATCTGAGCTGGGGTGATTTCTAAGTCATAATCCTACAAGGAGGTGAACCAGTTGGCTCTCTTTTCTCCTAGTTCCTTTTGCACTAACAGGTTCCTGACGGCTGGGTAGGGGACAATGACTTTCGTCCTTGACTTCAAAAGATAGGACCAGAAGTGCTTAACTACATTGAAAACATCGTAGGCTTGCCGATATACCACTGGGTAATTAAGTTCAGTGCCTTTGAAAGAGGATCTCATAAAAGCGATGGGTACTTCATTGTTCTTGGGATTCTTTTGGGTTAGGATGGCAGCATAGGAACAGTCAGAAGAAAAAGTGTAGAGTGTAAAGTCTTGGGAAAAATCTGGGCTCATGAGAGATGGAGCGTCTATTATGGCCTTCTTTATTTCATTGAAATCTTGGTTTTCCAGGGATCCCCAGTGATATTGGGTGTTTCTTAATCAAATTCTGTAAAGGCCTGACCATTTCAGAGGAGATGGGGACAAATCTTCTCACGAAGTTAATTTGGCCTAAGAAAGACTACATGGATTGTTTGGATATAGGAGGGGGAAGTTTTGTGATGACTTGAGTCCTTTCGGGGTCAATAATCATCCCTTCACTAGACACAATGAATCCTAGGAGTTTACCCTATTCTACTGCAAAGATGGACTTTTTGGGGTTCAAGGAGATGTCGTATTTACGACATCGCAGTAGGACGGCTCGTAAGTGAGTTAGATGATCATTTTTGTTCTTAGAAAAAGAAGTCACATCATCTAAGTAAACTACTATGGACTGATTGATTAAGCCTCGGAAAGCAATGTCCATTGCTCTCTAAAAAGTGGCATCGGCGTTAATCAATCCAAAAGGCATTTTGCGATAAGCATAAGTGCCCCACGGGGTACGGAAGGTAGTTTTTAGTTGGTCTGGTGGAGACATTAGGACTTGGTTGTATCCAGAGAAACCATCTAGTAGGGATAGCCTCTCGGAACCAGATACCTGTTGAAGGATTTGTTCCATGGGTGGGACAGGATAGTTGTATTTATGAGACACTCTATTGAGGTTTCGGAAATCGACGCAAAGTCGGATTTCCCCATTTTTCTTTCAGACTGGGACAAGGTTAGAAACCCATTGAGTGTGTCTAACAGGAAAAATTAGCTTAGCATTTAGGAGCTTAGTCAATTCTTTTTGGACGATCGGTTCGAGTTTGGGGTGCATCTTCCTCAGTTTCTGTTGAAAGGGTAAGGTTTGGGGCTTCATCGGGATGACATGTTGTATGATGTTAGGGTCGAAATTTTTAAGTTCATCATACGTCCATGTGAAGACATCTTTAAATTCTTTGAATAATTTAATAAATGAAACTTTTTCTTGTCGAGAACATCCCAAGCCTAGATTAATGCATTGAGGATTTTCATTAGTTCATAGGTTTACTTTTTCATAAGATAACGAGGAACTATTGGTTTTACAATTGACCGTCTTTTTAAATTTATCTTCAAAATCATAAAAAAATTCTAATCTGACTACAGATTTTGGGATCGAATTTACCATATCCGATAGATCTTCAGGAGTTTTCGGATCAGGTACTACCGTAAAATCGTGCAAATTGTCGTCATGTGTGCATTCATCTATCACAACACCTTGAAAGGTTTCTTCCATGTGCAAAAATTCAATGATCTACTGATCGTCGTCAAATACTCTCCAATTCATGATGTTGTCAGGAATGGATGGCCGAAGTAACAACTCAGCGAAGAATGCGTCTGGGGATAAACCTTCTGCAGGAAGAAGTTTAGAAGCTACGTTAGCTAATAAATCTTCTTCAACATTATTTAATGTAGGAATGGAATTTATATTGAAATCATAAAATTTATTCATTAAATTCCATACCTCAGACTGGTAGCTCTTGAGATGCGGAGAAAAATAATGGATAGAATTTCTTACCTGTCTAACCACTATTTCAGATTTGCCAAAGACGGTTAGATTTTGAATGTTCATATCCAAAGCTTTTCTGAGACCTTGCAGTAAAGCCTCATATTCTGCAGTATTATTAGTACAATCAAATTCCAACCTACATGCTATCAATTTTTTGTTACCTGCCAGATCGATAATGACGTAGCCTGCTTTGGCTCCTTCTTTGGACTTTGACCCGTCGAAATACAAAGACCAAATTTGATTTTCATCAGATACATGAGACCGTTGCATGGGAGTTGTTGGTTGTGCATACACTGCAATATCAGACTGTTGTTCTGGATTGGTGATAGGTGAAACGTCAGCCATGAAGTTGCCGAAGAAGGTGTCCATCCCTTGTACTTCAGGTGTATCCGCAAGAGGTGTATATGGTTCGTTGGGATCGTTTAAATCTGTGACCATGAACTTAAGTTAGCGCTCACAATTTACTTTGATCTTGTTGGGCTTGCCGTTCTCTGGAAACCATAGGTGGGACCAATCTATCGCAAAGTAACCGTGTAGCTGCTCTGACCAGTCCCTGCTCAAAAACAAACCATACACTTCTAGGATATCCACAACAATTATGTCAATAATTTGATGAACCTTGGGGTTAGATGATAATATGATAAGCACATTTTTTAGTTCACCTATAACTTTAACATTGGTTCGATCAAGTTGTATGATTTTTAAAGTAGAGGGTTCAACTTCAGCATTAATATTTTGACAAACAGACCAAGGCATCACATTGGATGATGCCCCTGAGTCTACCATACAATTTTTCACATGTCTATTAAAAATCTCTAAAGTTAACAGAAAAAGAGGTACATTTTTGCGAGTAGTAGCTTGTGTCTTTTTACTCGCAGTTTCTAAAGCTACTTTGTCTACATTATTTACATTATTTACATTATTTATAGGAAGGCTTCCTTTATCTTGAGGATCAGGGTTATTTTTAGTGGAAGTCTTCTGGGGAACTTTGCTTGGCACAACCTTGTTACCACTTGAATTACCATTTTTTCCATTCTCATAAATATTTTGCAACATTTTTGTAACAAAAACGAAAACTTCAATAACTCATAAATAGAAATGTTAGCCCTTAACTTTTTAAGATCTTCAACAACATCATAATCTAATTTGGGGTTCACATTACTCTGTTTAGTCTCAGCTGATTTAGATGGCTTTGGAGATGAAGTTGTAGTGTTTTCAAAAGAAGGTTTGTTAGTTGTCTTACTCCTGGTGTTATAACGATGCACTGTCTCGAAGTTAGTTTGAAATATGCTATCCAAGAAGTGTCCAAAAATGTTTGGAGAAGAATCTTCTTCTTGAACTGTCTCTTGTTCAACTACCTCCTTAGGAATCTCAAGAGGCATCAAGTTATCTTGGGCTTCTAGGATTGTTTGAATTGCACATTGCAAACTTTCTAGATTAAGACCTTCGGTGGTTGGGTTAGGTTGGTTGGTAGGAAAAGGTTTCCAGAAAGGAGGTTTGTAGGGTCCTTTACTCGAGGAATCTTCTTCGGTTGACCTTTTTGAGTGGATAACTTGATTTGACAGTTTTTGAACAACTTTAGTTAGGTTTTCTAAATCAGAGTTTTCAAGTTGTGTTTTACTTTGAGTGGGTCTCGGGAGGATTTCGATCTTCTTTTTGGGAGCAGAACTAGTCTCTGTTTCATTGCTGGAAGAGTCCTTAAGGCTAAGTATATCTTTTTCAATCTGGATGGCCTCCTCGAAGGCTTCTAACAACGTGGCTTTCTTAGACCGTTTAACCCAAATAGCTATACTTTGATTCAAAGATTTAGTGTAGTAAGTTATTATAAGAATCTCAACAGGCATAGAATCTGCAGGGATTTGGTTTTTAAGTGTTAAGAATCTATTATTAAAGTCTTTAACTTTTTCTTTTAGGTTCATTCTTAAGCTAGAAAGATCCATGACTAGGACTTTTGAAGGTTTACTGTCTCCGAACTTTTCCAAAAAGCATGACTCAAACTTTTCCCAAGACACGATGGTATGGGGTTGTTGGGAAAGGTACCATGTGGATGCATTACCCTCGAAAGTATAAGGGAACAACCTACAGACAACGTCTTCATGTTTGACATTGCAGAGTCTTATGGATAACATAAACTTTTTAATGTGATCTTCAGCGATCTATTTGGAGTTAGGATCGAACTTGGGAAGCCATTTCTCTAGGTGTTTAGGTAAAGGGTGTTGAGCTCCAGGTACAACTACAACATCCTGGTCAAGCCAAGGTCTAGCAGGATTGTTCTGATTTTCCATTGGGGCAGTGGGTGTGGAAGGCTGAGAAGGTGAATTTCCTTCGTCAGAAGAATCTCCTCCAGAAGAGGAAGGAGACGATGGAGGTGGTGAAGGAGGTATCCCAGATCCTCCTACAGCAGGATTTAGGATTGGATCTGAAGGATTCACAGTAGGATCAATGCCTCCTAATTGTTCTCTGATATCAGAGAAATCCAAAGGTTGGCCCCACGGATGGTTTGGTTGCCTCAAACGGGCTAAGGCACTATGTGTTTTAATAAGAGATTGGCGTACAATCTCTTGTATGTCACCACTTGTAGGATTATGGGTTGCTGGCTCAACTGTGATCTGTGGATCGTCGGTTGAAGTAGTTGTTGTTTGAAGGGGAATATTATCATGTGAACGGCTTCTAGTCACTATAGGTGAGCGATTAGGGGCTGGAGGAGTCTTGCGACCACCTCGTGCCATTAATTAAGTTTAGTCCCTCCTTCTAGCGCCATTTTTTGACGAGAGAAATTGGTCGTCCGTCAACTGAGAGAGTGGAACCGGTCCGTGGTTGTCTAATAACCCAATCCATTTGGAATGAACCACCCTGATGGGTTTAGCAGCTCCATTAGCCGATCTAAGGTCCTAAGAAAACAAAAATAAAACTAACCTAAACTAACTAATCTAACTAAAACTTAATAAAACAAACTAAACTAATCTAATTAAAACTAACTATTACACAAACTAAACTAATACTAATTATTAAAACAAACTAAACTAATCTAACTATTCTATAATACAATCTACTAACTATTACTATACTAACTCTAACTAATTTACTATCTAACTACTAACCGAAATATAACTTATTCACAAAATGTACAATATCTACAATTTACAGATTTAAATAAAACCTGAAAAACTCATTTGCATTCTACCCTAAGACAGAGAAAGATATTTTTTATTGATTTTATGATTTTATGAACAAGAAATAAAACTAAATAAACTAAATCACTAATATACTAATTCTAACTATAAATCTAACTAAACATATATCTAACTTAACTACTAATAAATATACTAAACAAATAAACAACAAACTGACCTGGAAACGTTCCAGATTTGTCCTGTGTATGATGACTGTTTAAGCAGATCAGAGGGAGGAATCCCGCTCCGAATCATCTAGAATCTTCTCGTAAACGATAGCTGCAATGCTATTTAAGTTTATTTACAGGACAAACAAGACATAAAAAATCACAACAATCATATAATTTATAAATCTTAACAATTAGGTAAACCTGTATGTAAAGACTTATACAAAAAAATGCAATCGATGAAGAAGAGAAATCTGTCATTCATGAACTGAATAATTAATTGTTGTGTTTTTTATTAATGAAATAAATCAGACATGGATCATATTAATTAAATCATATCACTTTTCAAAAGACAATGATAGCTAAAGTAGTCACTAATCAAATGCAAATTGATAACATAAACATGAAACAAAAGATTGATATTATGAAAAGCGAAAGTTGTAGCAGAACATCAATTTCTGTCTCAGTTTGTATTAGAATTCCATGGCCTGGTTCTCCCACAAGTGAGGATGATCCTTATTACAAAAATAATAAGTATTTATAAGTTTTTCCACAGGGTAAAACCTCCCTGTGGAAGTTATAAAACTGCTTACATAAAATCTGGGATGATATCCCAATTTTAACTAAACTAGGAAAGTACAATAAAACTAGAAACACAAATATCCTCTAGACTGTCCATCACATCCCATGCAATTCGAATTCACATGAAAAGGACCAGAAATGAACTAGTTAGAATGATATTTGTTAAATAAAATAATAAAAATTTAATTCTATAGACTAGCTACAGAATCCTTTGATTCTGTAGCTAGTCTAAAATAAGATACAGAATCAACATTGAAATTAATTGAAAATCTTTTAAAGAATTCCATTTAATTAAAACCCAATAGCTATTTGAAAATGAATCATTTAATTTGAAATTATTATATCATTCGAAATCAAACAGGATCAATCATTCAACTGAATACATAGATGGGTGTACTCTGTTTCTTTTGTTACCACAAAGTTAGGTCAACAAAATCATATGGAACAACAATGTAATCGTTTCACAACAAATCGAATCCAACAGCTGTAAAATCGTTTGATTTTCAATTGAAAACTATATAATCAAACAAATCGTAGGTAATGGTTAAGCAGGAGATACGACCGAATTCAAACAAAATCATTTTCCAATCGTTACAGTTGTAATGACACAACAACCGATTTAAACCATAAGTGAATTAAATCCACACTGGCGCTTAACTTTCCATAAATGAAATTGAAATGAAATCATTCAGTTGGTAACAGGGTTATCAAGAATTATATGATCATTTGTTTTTAGTAAACTGGGTAGACAAGATCGATTTCCTTTAATGAAAATTATTTGTTTGAAATGCATTATGACTGAATTTGATAGAGCCGACAAATATTGACCAATTCGTTTGCAAATTAAAAACAAACAGAGCAGTTTTCACGATGTGAATCCAACTCATGAAAGTGATCGAATCAACTGAATTCGATTTAAGTGAATCAAATAGCAAGGAGTCTAACATAATCATCGTGAATCGAAATTGTCCCACGATTCAGGCACACTTTCACAGGTTTAAATGAGCATATTGTTTTTATAAAAGCAGAGTCGGTCCTTTTGAATTGAAACCGAACAGAGTTGCATTCTTGTTCTAAGAATATTACATGACACAACATATCGTAACAACTATACTCCCAAAATCATTCACCAATCAGAGCATATAGATCATAACGAAATCAAATCCAAACGAATCGCATTCCAAATTGAGCGTGAAAAACTTCCTGTTGGGAGTAGATACCAAACGAATTGAATTGAATGAAAATCAACAATTTCGTTAACTCAATCAGGAAAACCAATCAATCAAATCCAAATGAAAACCATTCTAATCCAATCAAAATCTATCGATGGTTATACTGGGAATAATCAAATCATATACCAAATCAAAATTTCTTTTTAGTTTTAGCAAATGAAACAATGTACATTATAACAAAGCCATTTCAAAATGTAAACAAAGCTATTCGAAAACAGAATTCAAATCATTATATCAATCTATTCACTCACACAGCTAAAAGGATATTAAAATCCATACCTGTATGGTGACAAGACGTCTTGATCATGCCAATTTGGAGTTGATAACTGTTGTGGACGATTCAACATTTTTGAAAAGGATCGAGCCTGTTGTCTTCTATTTCTTATCAACTACTTGGAGTTGGTCTCGTTGGTTGGTCAATACCTCAATTCAACTTTCCAGTGATTGGATTTTCGATTGGAGTATGGGAACATCAATGTAATAATGTTCCAACCATAAATCACATTGGTCACAGGAAGACTGTGTGGGGTTTGAAAGAGAAGGCGAGGGTTTGGACATGTGGCTTAGGGTTTCGTTAGGCAATTTGATACCAGGGTAGCTAGGGTCGCTTCTTAGGTAGGGGGAAGATTTTTTACGAAATCGTAAGGTTATTCGGGGCATAAACCCTGTGAATAAGGATACTCATCGGCTAAAAAACATTCTACATCAGAATCAGAATCCTCACTAAGGAAAATAGGGTCTTGCTCAATAGAGGGTTTAGGCTTGTTTCTAGCCATTCTCAAAATGAGATGGGCATTCCTTTTTCCTTTGGCATTAGTAGTAGGGTTTTCCTTGGGATTTTTGTTCATAGGTTTCTTTTTAGGCTCGGACTTGTCAGTTCCAATGTCTGCTAAGTCAACCTTAGGGTCGGTCGAGGGTTTAGGCAGTAGGACATGTAAGGGTACAGGCAGCTTAGCCTTGGCTTCAATTACCACAGGCTTATCAATCGGGACAGGGTCTAAATCCTCAAAACCATTACGAGTGATGAAAGCTCTCCAGCTATCACCATGCAAACTCAAATGATAAACAATGATAAGCTTAATAATCCCATGATGGAATAGGCTGTTGTTAGCCTTCTGCCTTTTAAATCTTTTTGACATCTTATATAAGCTGCGTTGAAAGTAGAAAGGCATGTTTAAAGGATACCCTATAAAAATCATCAGCAAACGTAGGTGGTATAGAAACACGAGTCTGTATCGACCTTCACAGGTCACAAACTGCTTGACTAGAATTAATAGGTCATGCTATTGTGGTTTGAGTGCAGAGATGGGCATACCTCTGTCACACCTACGTTTGCTGATGATTTTTATAGGGTAAGTCTGCTATAGGGTTACCTGCCTCGGGACAACATTGGTTTAAACATAGTAGTTCAACCCATTATAGCATAGTTTGACAATTATGCGAATTAGCCGACCAATGAATCAACTGTCAAGTGTATAAACCAACGCGCAATCGATCATTGTGCCAAAGTTCTTAAACCATAAATCATTCCAATTGAAACCAAAATCAAATATTAACCATGCGCCAATGTGTATTCATATAATCAACCAACCAATAGTTATGAAAACATTAACATAGGGATTATATTAAAAAGATATGTATGAAAGATTTAAACATAATACCCAATGTATTTTCCTGGAATCAATGATCAAGTAGGTCAAATAAAATGCAAGTCCAGATGTCAATGCATTACAAACTTAATCGAACCAATGTCACAAAATCAATCCAAAATTTCCAATGAGCATAGTTCGACAGTTTTGCCAGCTGCATAAAAGGTAAGCGCAATAGGCATATCGTCAAAAATAAATAATGACACTTCAAATAATGACTTCAGTGTGACTTCGAAAGAAGAATGTTTTCACACTTACATTCGTGAAAACAAAACAAAAATAAGTATGCAAAGACGCAAAGAATAAAAATGTCGTCCATTTGAAAAATTGCGACGAAAAAAAATGATGTTTGCAAAACATTGGTGTAGGCATCTTATAAGACACTGGAAATATGTGATTTGTCTTCCAACACACTCCTATGTACAAATTTCAACAAAAGATAAAAAACCTCAAGAAACATTTAAAATCATGAAATAAATCCACTTTTGCAAAAAATTTCCATGCTTAGGAAATCCTCAACCAACAAACTCAAGACCCTTAACAGCAGATCAGAACACAAGGCCTCACCGCATCTCTAAAAGAGAAATAATCCCTACTCAACAATCAATTGGAAGAAAGATAGGTGCAGGAAGAAATTCTTTGTAGACTGAAATCCCAAGTCCATTGGCTCAAAGAGCGGGAAAGAAACACCAATTTTTTCCATATATCGATGCTTCACCACCAAGACACTAATCGCATTACCCACCTTGTTTTGGACCAAGGATTGGAAATCCAAAAGCACGTAGATAGAGAAAGGGAATTGTTGTCTTACTACAAGAACCTTCTTTCAGAACCCCCTATATATTGCACCCAAGATATCGACGCAATCCTAAAGAATATTCCAAAGGAGGTCACCAAGGAACAAAACGAGGCCTTAACATGTCCTATTACCGAAGAATAAGTTGATCATTCCCTCAAGGTCACTCCACTAGGAAAATACTCTAGGCCCGATGGATTCACTTTGGATTTCTTCCATCATTGTTGGGATATCATTATTAAAGAAGTATGGGAAATTATAGAGGATTCCAAAAAATTGGGGCAGGTCCTATAGGCCCTCAATGCCACCTTCATCACTCTCATTCCAAAAAAGAACAAAGTCACCTCCCCAACTCACTTTTGACCCATTTCACTCTGCAATGTGATGTATAAGCTTATCACGAAGGTCATGTCAAGGTGTGTTTAACCTATCCTACCATTCATCATCTCTCCGGAAAATTCAAGGTTCATGGAGGGAAGATAGATCTTGGACAACATCATTCTGAAACACAAAGTAATCTACTCTCTTCATTCGACCAAGTCTCCTGGTATGCTTCTGAAACTCGATATTTCCAAAAATTTTGATAAAATTATTTGGAAATACTTGAAATCAACCCTTATAGCCTTTGGTTATGATCCCTCTTGGGTCTCCTGGATTTTCAATCTCACCTCTTCAGCCTTGTTCTACATCCTACTTAATGGAGTCCCGTCCAAATCCTTCTCTCATTCCATAGGAATAAGACAAGGGGATCCACTTTCTCCCTTTCTCTTTATCCTAATGGTGGAAGGGTTGAGTCGAGTCATTAAATCAACCATCACATATCACTCCCTCTCAAGTCTCACCCCCCATGAAATCTCTCCTCCCATTTCACACAGTCAGTTCGTGGATGACATCCTCTTAATGGGAATCCCTGTAGTCTGAGAATCTCTCTAAATCTTCTCCATGATCAACCTTTTCTATAATGCTTCGGGCATGGAAGTAAACCTCTCTAGGTCCCAAATATTCTTCTTCAACATGCCCATCCAAATCCAACGCCATATTACGCAACTCTTGGGGTTCACCTAAGGCGTCCTTCCTTCCAAATATATCAACATCCCTCTTATTGATAATCCTTTATGGAACACCTCCTGGGAAGATCTGCTTTCCAACTTTAGGAAAACACTTTCCTCTTGGACTTTCCTCTCCCTCAATATTCTAGTTCGTCTCATCCTCCTCGAGTTTGGCCTTCAATCCCTCTCTATCTATGCTTTCTCATTGCTTGCGGCCCCAAGCTTTATCCTCAACACTCTAAGAAATATTCAAAGGAGATTCCTCTGGCAAGGAACCAAAGAGGGATGCAAATTGGCTCTGGTCAATTGGAAAAAAAAATGCTGACCAAAGCATGCAGGGGGACTTGAAATCAAAGATCCCTATATCCTCAATAAGTTCCTCAGTGAAAAAATCTTGTGGATATGATTAAAAAGGCCGCAAGACATCTGGAGGAAAAAATACACAACTTCCATAATGGAAAAAGAACTAATCATATGGAATGGTCAGTGCCCTGGATCTCTTATCTGGAATGCGGCTAGGCACAACAAGGGGATGATAACATATCACACCTTATGGGAACTACAAGGTGGGACCTCGACCCTCTTCTTGAGAAACTCTTGGTAGTAGCTTTCGACCCTGGACAAGGTTCCCATTTTTGACACTCTTATTCCCTTAACAATAGGCGCATGCCTCCAAAAAGTAGTTGACTTCTGGATTCCAAAAGAAAATAGAGACACCTGGCGCAAGTGGAAAAATACCCATGAAGAGCTAAACATCCCCCCTGAGGTAAACCTCCAACCACTACTTGATCAACGTAACTCCAGGAGAATCCTCAGCCAAAAAGGGGAGTACATCCTAATATGGGGCCACTCCAACATTGACACCTTCAATCTTCAAGAAGCTTATTTCCTAAGCACAGGACATAACTCTCTCCAAAAATAAGCAGTTTGGAACAAAATATTGGGTGCAAAGCTCTGGCCAAAAATAAGAACCTTCCTTTGGTTAACGATGAACAACATCATCCTTACTTGGGACAATCTAATGAAAAGAGGATTTACAAGCTCTTCTTGGTACCATATTTGTTGTAATGAGGAGGAGACCCAAAATCACCTTCTCAATCTTTTCCCCTACATCTCACATCTTTGGTATCAATGCACCATCATTATGAGAGCCTCAGATAGGAATCATCTAGGTATCAGAGAAATAATTGAGGGATGGAGAGATTGAATTTTTCTATCTCCCATCCTCAACAAGATTTGGAAGCTTCTACCTAGCTTTATTCTTTGGAATATTTGGAAAGAGTGTAATAACAAAATATTCAAATGTTCCTCCTTGAACTGGCAATAAGTCTGGTCTAAAATCCACTCCAACATAGAGGAAACAATCAAATTACATCCCGGAATGAATCAGGATTTGAAATTCCTGACAAATGAGCACATCATCCTCAATACTTGGAAACTCCAACTCTCTCCCTCTCTTTCTTCCCCCTTCCCATGGAACACTACTAAGATCATCCCCTCACATTGGGAGGCTCCACAAGTTGGGTATCAAAAAATAAATTTCGATGGACCCTCCAAGGTGAATCTGAGACCAGCAGGTTATGTGGCTACCATACACAACAACAAAGGAGATATCCTCCACATCTTAGCTAGGAAATTGGGCCATAGAACCAACAATGCATATGATATTTGGGGTCTGCTCAAAGGACTACAAGTAGCCAAAGAGCAAGGGATAAACCTCCTCATAGCAGAAGGTGATTTGTAGATAGTCATCAAACTCCTCTCTCATCTCGTAAATGGTGAAGATCTGAATAATATCTCCCCAAGTTGGAGACTTATGAATGGGATAATTAGAATAAATTTAATCCTTCAGCCTTAGTTGGTAATTATTCCCTCGCACGTCCAAAGAAACCCAGATCAAGTAGCATATATGTTGGACAAATTTGGGGTAGAACTGCAGGAAGGAGACATATTTTGTTCTCCTTCCTCATCTCTTACTCACCCCTTCATGATTTCATGAAGAAACGACTCACAATAAGGACCAGGCCCTAGATAGGGTGATATCATACACGACATGTAGATGGCTAGACAGGCGGACACATAGCCACATCTATTGCCACCTCGAAGAAAATCAACCCACACTCACCTCTGCCATTAGTCCATGCACCTAATTCCTTGGCCGACACACCTCTGCATTCAATTGAATTCAAATAAGTTTAATATTATGGCACTCCAGTTCATGGGATCAATAATGGGAATGGGATGGATGCAGGCCCAGTCCCATCAACTTACCTAGTTTAGTGGTTTTAGGCCAGTGTTTTGGAAAGATATGGCTCATTTGAGCTCTCAGCCTCCCGAGTCTTAGCCTCCTCCTTCATACAATCTATTTTTCTTCCTTTGGTTCACGTTTCCTTGGTGCTCTCAGCCCCCATTGCCTATCACTCATCCTCCAATCCATTATTGCTTTTGGTTTTGGCTCAAACTTCGTCCTTCGAACAACAGTTACCTCGCGTGCCATCTTTGTTTTCTGATGTTTCTCCTGATGCCTCAACTTCGAGGCATATCTAAATGAGAGGTGACCTAGTACACTACAAGAGGTAGAGTCTCGAGAGGACGAGGAAAGAATACTCTTCCAAGCTTTCCAAAACACTCTGTGCATGCCTCCATCCTGAAGCTTACCCTTGCTTCTTCTTGCGTCACCTCCCCAGACCACCCTCTCGAATGGGCCACTACTCCAGAATTACCTCCATTGTCATCTCCTAAAACCTATAGAGTTGAATGGTTTGACATTCATGGCAACTCCCTGGGCTTCGCTCCAAAGCTTAGCCCAGAGCTACCACCTCCCCACCAGTCTCCACCTCCTCCTCCTCCACCCTCGGTTCCCCCTGTTTCATCAGTCCCTCTATATTCTTCATCCTCCCTGCTCCCCTCTCTTGACTCACCCACCTCGTCCTCTGATTTTCCTCCACTCCCTCCGCCCTCTCCTGTTTCACTGATTGCGTTGGGAAGGAAGCTCTCAATGAATCTTTGGATTACATCAAGTGAGAAATTGAGGACATCAATGGCGCCATTAAAGAGATGCAACATATGGAATATGAAATTATTCATCATGAGGATCTCTTGATGTCTCTTCTACAGGATCTATGGCATGCTATTTCGGACACAGGTGCTCTAGGAAAGGACATTGTGCAAGACCAAAGGAAAAAGAAGAGGATCAACCCCAACTTTGGATAGCTTCTTCTTGCTCAGGTTTCCCATGTTTTTATTCTTCCAGACAATATAATTCACAATTTCTTCACCCTGTGTGGCTTCTTACATCTAGGAATTTACAGTTTTATCTCATTTTAGGTTTTTGTTTTCGGTATGGATAGTCTAGCAAAAATGATTCTCGTCGTGCGTGGCATACTAAAGCTAGTACTTTACAGTTTATGTTTCTTACAGTTTTTCAAGTTTTGCATGGAAACTGTGAACCTTAATGGCCATGTGGAAGCATTGGTTTCCCACTAGGGAAATACTGCAACAGCCCCTTGGGATAGCATGACAACTGTAGCTTTTATTGCTTAGCAAGATCTAATATATCTTCTAACTTACAAAAAAGAAAAAAAAACATTCTATTTCTTCTTCTTCATTTTTTTCTCCTTCTCATTATTTATCTTCTTTTCATCTTGGCTCATTTGCTTGAACATTTAATTATGATTTCTCCTTATGATTCCTTGCTTCATTCACTTTTATATTGGCACTCTATATTATTTTGTGAAATCGTGTATTGTAACACTTATAAGTTTTGTTTTTTTATGAATAAACAAGAAGTATACCCTCATCATCTCTAGATTCAAATTTTCTCAAATCCTCATCATCTCTCTTTATGTATCACTTGATTTTGAAAATTTTGAAGTATTTAACTATTGTTGGTATACCTTTCCATAATTCATAAGGTGATTTATTTTTGTTGACTTTGATTTTCCCTCTATTCAGAATGCAGACTGTAGCGTTGATTATTTCTCTCCAAAACTTGCCTGATAGTTTGGATTCATTCAACATTGTTCTTGCCATATCTTGTACATTTTGATTCTTCCTTTCTACCACTTCATTCTGATTTGGAGTTTCTACAACTGGAAAACATCTCTTTATTCCATTAATCTCATAAAATTATTCAAATTCATCTGAGATAAACTTGCCTCCTTTGTATCATCTCAAACACTTGATTTTCAAATCAATTTCATTTTCAACCATGACTTTGGATGCTTTGAACTTCTCAAATGCTTCATATTTTTATTGTAGGAACGTACCCCATGTCATTCTAGAGTAATCATTAATGAGAAACATGAAGTAATTTTAACCTTGTGTACTTTTTGTTCTTGTAGGCCGACAAATATCTATATGAACATGAGTTCCAATGGATTCATTGTTGAGTACTCCTTTGATTTGAATCTTGCTCTTTTCTGTTTTCCATGTTTACATTTCTTCCAAATAGTGTTTGATGGTTTAGAAATCTTTGGCATGTCTCTCACTGCCTCTTTAGTGTTGAATTTTTCTAGATTGTCAAATTTCATATGGCTTGTTCTTCTATGACATAACCATCTTTCATCTATTTGTCCCATATAAAACTTTTCTCCCTGGATCTCACAGAGGATATATACATTTCTTGATGTTCTATATGCATTTTCCACTAATATTCATGATCCTTTCTTCCTTATCTTATAGCCTTGATAATGAAATGTGATATTGTATCCTTGATCACACATTTTACAAACACCGAGGAGATTGCATTTCATACCTTCAACATACAAGACATTTTATGTTTAAGTATTTCCATTGCTGAGACCGAGAATATTTTTTCTAGGTATCCTTGTGGTAGAATTATCTCCAATTGTCACACTAACATTAGCTTATTTCAACGTGATAAACTTTCTCTTGCCTCTTGTAATGTAGATTGAGAATCCACTGTCAGTGTACCATTGGTTTCCTTTGTTGTAAGCATGAAGGATTGTTTGCAAAAACATAGATTTCTCCTTCTACTTTTCTTGTTCCTTCTTCCCTTCCCAAACTCTTGTGGGTTATTTCTTTTATTTGGAAAGGGTATCTTCTTCCCCATTTTTTTTGGAAGTTTCTAGCAAGACACGTCTACAAAATCATGCTATACGATCATAGTTGTTACACTTACAACATACAACATTCTAATCAAATAAAGGGGAAAATTAATTATAGTTTCTATTTAACAACCCATATGTATTTATGTCTTTGTTCCACACATAATGATTTATAGAATTTTCTCTACAATCTATTGCATTATGGCCAAAATGATTACAACAAAACCAATATCCAAATAAATCATTTTGGTACTGAGTCATGTGGGACTTCCTTGGTGGGAAAGATCTTTTGAATATTTCCTTGTTGTCTTTGGAAGGAATACCAATTTTCCACATAACATCATCTTCTTTCTTTATGTTATCATTATAAATATTTTTTTTCGATTTCCATAAAGAGAGTTTCTTCTCTATCACTATCAAAACTTCTTTCACTACTCTCTCCATATGATTCACTAACCCATTTTGAGTAGAAAATCTTCTTCTTCTTATAAGAGTTCTTATTCTTTTCATGCATGTCCTATTTGTGGTTATTTTGATGATGTTTTCTCCCTTTAGTTACATTAAGGTTTTCTTCATCATCACTACTTTAATTTTTCAAATATGGACATCGAGCAAGAGCATGTCCTACTTTTCCACAATTAAATAATTGAAAGGGAAGCTTGTCTTTGTATTTGTCACATCCCTTTTTGAGTTTTCTCACAAAATGTGCTTCCTATGCATCAGACTCATTGATGGAACAATCACTTGACTTTTGTTCTTTGTTCTTTTTCCTACTTAATGGTTTGAAAGATTCTTATTTCTTTGATGAATTTTATTTTTCATTCCTCATTTCATATGCAGTGAGAATCCCATTCAATTCATCCATTGTTAATTTATAAAGATCCTTCATTTCTTCAATAGTGTAAAATTTTCATCAAATATTAAGGGGAGTGACCTTAACACATTTTTTAAAATCATTGGTTCTACACTCATTTCACCAAGTCCTCTGATGGTGTTGAAAATTTCATCCACATGAACGAGATAGGATGCAACATTGTATTCGTCTTTCATTTTCATAATCTCAAACTATATTCTATGAGTTTGAATATTTTACTTCTTAACCTTTTCATGACCTTCATATATATTTTTAATCTTCTCCCAAACTTCTTTTGTCCATTTAAGGTGCATTACCTTGACAAAATCATATTCTAATAGATCGCACAAGATGGAATTCATGGATTTTTCATTGTTTTCACTAGGATTCTTCCTGACCACATCTAATGGTGGATTTGTTGATGACGTATAACCAGTCCCCACTGATTTCCAAATATAAAAACCAAGAGACATTAAGTATGTTTGCATCCTTATTCTCTATATGGCATAGTTTGTTTCATCAAACAATGGGTCCTTGTTTGTGGAGAAACCTTCCTGGATGGCCTTGTGTTCTCCCATGATCTACCTTCTAGGGATTGGACTATTTCCAAAGGAACTCTCTATAATACCAATCGTTGAGCACACACTTATATTGAGAGGTGGGGTGGTAAATCAATATAAGACAATATTTTATTTATTTAAATATTTATCGACCATAAGAAAGAAATCATACATAAGATTGACTGTAGTATAGGGAATTTACATGGAAACCATTTAGGGAGAAAACCACATTTTTTTTTTTTTTATAATTTTCTAAGTACCAAACAATTGTTACAAAACATTTTAGGCATGAACCTAATAGATACACCAATCCCCAATGGTAAAAATCTTGGTAGCCACCAACCTAATCTTACAAATATTTGTAGGCACAAACCTATTGGAGACACCAATCCCCACCACTAAGCACCAACTTAGCAAGAGACACCAATATATTTGTTTGAGTGGAACCAACCCTCAATTAAAGTATATCTTTTTCAAAATATGATGAAAATTTGAATTGCTTTCATCACATCTTATCTCTACTTCTTCCTTCACTAGATTTGTTCACTATTTATACCATCATTTAATCCTCTCTCTCTCTCTCTCTCTCTCTCTCTATATATATA
>JZKD02S2225536.1:230105-246119 GCA_000966675.3 Picea glauca
GTAGTGAAAGAATTTTTGAAGTAGGGGATTGGGTGTTTTTAAGACTACAACCATACAAACAGATGTCCCTCAAGAAAGACAAGAAGGATAATAAATTATCACCAAAGTACTATGGCCCTTAGAAGGTGTTGCAAAAGATTGGTACTATGGCATAGAAACTGGAGTTGTCTGCATCTTCACGAGTACACCTAGTTTTCCATGTTTCATGCTTAAATAAGGTTATAGGCAATAAGATCCCAGTTCAAACTATATTTCTAGAACTTGACGAGGAAAGAAAAGTCATATTGGAGCCTGAAGGCATCACTGACACAAGAATTCGCCAGTTGAGGAATAGATCCATTTCAGAGTATCTCATTAAATGGATGAAACTATCGGCTGAAGATTCCACTTGGGAAGATGAGTATTTTATACAGAAGCATGCAGAGTTACTCAAGCATTGTGGACAACACTTGTCTCAAGGGGAGAGGCATGTTAATCCCTAATATTGGCTCACTAACCCTTAATTGGGGCATATTACATTAGTAATGTTATTTTATTTATGTCGACTTTATTCCATTAGTTGTAATTATACCTCGTAGTCTCCTATATATATCAAGGAGACATTTTCATTTGGAATCATCTTGTACCTGAACATTTATGTGGGGTAAAAGGAGGTTTCCCCCTCGAAGAGGCTTATTATCTGAAATTATCTCCTTTTCAAGGCGTTGAGTACTTATTTTGAGGTCTTTCTATGCTATATTGATATTTGGTTCTTAATAGAGCCCCCAAGAGAGGTAATCCTCTATAAAGGTTGTTTGTTTTCTGACCCTTATCTAACCTAGGGTACCTACAAAATAACCCCTGCAAGTAACCTATGTGGTACCTAATTCAAGCAACTAGGAAACCACAGTATAACCGATGCACATGAGAAAAGTCGTAAGACAATTCCACCATATGGGAAGGCTAGGAAATCCTGAAACCTTGAAATCACTTCCTCTCACGGAGGTAAGGGCACTAGCAATATCCCCAAATACGAATAGATCCCTAGAGATATCCCTAACGCTAAGAAGGTATCGGGGGGGTATCCCTTCAATCGACCTCAGGCGACCTCGTTCTTAACTCCTATGTAAGAAGATCCTCCTAATACTATCGATTAGACAATGGATTTATCCACTCCCTTAGTTAGACACATATGTTGATTTAATAGACTTGGAGAAGTTTACTCACAAAATCCTATTCCATGGCACTAAATCCTAAACTAGTTTGTGCACCCTAGAAAATAAAATTGTTAGTAGTCAATTTTAAATTATAGCGTTAATTTTAATGGCCTTGCATACTGAAAAGGTGCATTCATGAAACTAGTGATGTTATGACTCAACAAGTAAAATAAATGAATATGAATACAATGCAAATTCCTAACTTCAATTTACAATAAGTGATATGCTTCTTAAAGATGCAAATTTCAATTCAATTATGCAATTCTAAAATAAAAATGCAATCTTTCATTACATGTACTAAAATAAATGACAAAGACTCAAGAGATCAAAATTCCAATCAATGTAAAATGCCAAATATTTTTGTATTTTCAATATAATAAAAATGAAAATGAAAAGACTGAAAAAAAACTTGATATAAAGACTCTACTGTATATAGACAGAGACAACCCAAGTAGGATATCAAAGAGAAAAACACCCAGCCCAAGGTGCAAGGACAATCAACATGAAAAGATGATGAGAAAGGCACCGCCCAAAAATTCAACCAAAGATGGGTTTCCTATCATTCCACGGACACTTAACAATCACTACAGAGACCCAAGAAGACTCAACAATCATGAAAACCTACCCAACAACCACCAAACCTAGAAATCAATCAACAAAGGTTGATGTACGTGACTGTTCAAGGGAAAAGTGTATATGTACACATCTTGCAGAAGGATAGCATGCATATGTACGTGGCTCTCAAGCAAAAACCCATGTATATGTGTCAAAAAACAACTAGGCTAAGGAGAAGGCTGAAAGACTCAGACTTAGAATGAACAAAGGCTATCAAGCAATCATATGACAAGAAACTCAATATGAACGAGAGAAATGTAAGGAGAAAAAAACTCAAACCCTAAAAAAGAAGGTTCAATCCCTACTATGGTCGCCAATTATGTTACAAGGAAAATCTCTCTATGGCTAGGGATAAACCACAAGAGACAAAAATGACTGCAGAAATCAACTCTAATATCAAGTATGCTATATAGAAAAATATGGTAGTAAGACAAGACAAAAGGCCTACCTTGTCTAGACTTTCGATGAAGTCCACCATTGAGCACTTAACCCAAAACAATGTACCTGGAACTAGTCCTCAACAACCAAGAAACGCAAGCATATGGTGATAATATATAATGTTATCACATTCAATAGAATAATCTATCAACATTCATAACAAATACACCCATGTAATAATAATTCAAATATTTGCAAGATATTAATTGAACAAGAAAAGAGTATTTCTACTAAGATATAATCAACAAAAGTAAATGAGTTATAGACTTCCGTGTCGTCACGGTTCAGAACCGAGAAGCTAAGTTCCTTCCAGTTGGGCTTCCGCCACTTCAATCCTCCACCAAAGGCAAGTTCATATAAGAGAGATAATGAAGCTCTCTATTAGTAAGGGAAGATATTGGGGGTTAAACAATGTGTTTAGACTTAAAGGACAAAGGGATGCAAACTCAATGTGAAGTGAATAATTTTTTTAGAGTAACTTTGATCTTGAATTTGAATTCTTTCTCCTCTTTTGCATAGCTCAGGTTTGGTCCATTTATAGCCTTCAAATGAAACTGAAGGGCCGAGTCAGAACGTTTCCAGTATATGGAAGGCCAGGGATCATTGATCTCATTATGTGACATGGAAACCCGACACCATTTTTCAATTTTGGGCACATTTCCTGATGTACGTGGGTTGTAGTGGTGCAACCTACGTATACTCATGTTGTATAGTAGGCAAGGTGCATATATGTGGAAAAATTATATTTTTATCTCTGGGATTTTCAAAAAAGGGACTTCAAGTCTGCATAGAGAAATGAAAAAAGGCCTTTTGTGCAAGATTGCATGGGGTGAGGCAAATGTTTATATAATAACTACATAGAACATAAAGAAGACTCATCCTAGATACTTTGAACAAATGAAAAACAAGAATGTTGCTATAAATTAAACAATTAATATAGAATCACAAGGCCATCCTAGTATTTCCAAAGGGGTTCCAGGAGGAGGGTTGTGTAAAGGAGGTCATTGTATTTCAAACATGGTGCTAGAAGGATTAGGTAAGATATGTAGTGCTAAAATGGTAAATGGTCCTCCTGACATTTCAAAAGGGGTATCAAGAGGGTACAATATATCCAACCATTGTGTCTAAAGACACAATATCCAAACAAAATCCCACAGGGGAAACCAAACAATGATACAATGGGGCAACAAGGATATAAGTACCCCATAAAGTAACCAAATGGTTGTAATGTTGAATAAAAAATATAGAAATGGAAGAAACTAAGGCTAGGGGAATTAGGGAAAATATCCTTTGGGGTTGGTGAATGGTAGCATAAAAACAAAGAATTGTCACTATGTGGATGAAGTAGAGGACTTGTGATAATCCAACAAATTCCAACCATCAATGTGAGATACTGGAGCATAAAGATATCAACGTGATGAGAAGGAATGCATGCAGCTTCAACTCTAGGATGTAGACTAACCAGACTCCCAACCCTAGGGGAGACTTGATGGCATGGGTACCCAAATAGAATAGAGGTCACTATTCTAGGGTTCTCATAAAAGGTAGGATCTATTTTTAGGTAGAGGGTAGAATGAAAAAGATGGATGGTATGGTCCATCTACCCAAGACATAGTGGTCCTTTAGGTGATTTATAGGGAATCAAAGACAAAAGAAATGAACATAGGGTAGTTAAACTATGATAAATGCCAATGAAATTTATTCCTAGGGGAGACTGTTAGTCATGGATAAAAAAGGTTATCCATGACAAATTGTTACATATAAGTCAAAAAAGACCAAATAATTATGGTGCTTGAGTAAATTAAACAAATTTGTATAAATTCAAAGTAAAAAATGCATGTATCAATTCTTCTTGTTATCATGGTGGTTGTTGACCATCTTTATAAAGATGCTCATTTTTTTTTCCTTAGCTCATCCATTCACTCATTCCTTTATTTACCAATTCTTCATGAATCAAATATTTAATCTACATGGTATGCCCACTTCCATTGTATTGAATAACATGTCTTCGAGGTGAAATATCAAAGTGAGAAATTATGAAGGGATGAACTACCCCATTGGGAGGTTGGGGGAGATAGATTTACCCCTCACCAAGCCAAGAATTTGTAGCCACCTTGTGAGTTTTGTGCCATAATTGTCTATTCTTGCCTTTTTCCTCCATTATAAGCCTATGCCATTTCCATAGAGAGAATTGTGAGAAGAAAATAATACATGGAAGCATAGTTGGATCTTGGTGAAGATCAGCCCGAACCAGGTTTGAGGAGCAGTCTCCGATCTTAATGTAAGTAAACTTTGTGATATCAATAAAAGGAATACGTTTTCTGTCCCGCAATATGATGTGTTCAATATTTATGTTTGATTTATGTTTTATACTGACATCTAACCCACTAATTCATATATGAGATACATGTTCACAGTTTCTTGTTTGTCTTTTTGTGAATGCAGGCCAGCCTTGGGAGGAGACTTGTAGTCGAGGAGCAATTGAACGTGAGAGGATTGACATCAGACACAAAGTTTAGGGTAGAGTTACCGAATCATTTTACTTTGTATTTCTTGTATGACTGTGGGGTATATTCAGGGTATTATAAAGAGTAGGAGAATTTTAGACAGTTAGATCTACCTACATGTTGAACCCTAGTGTATTCCATAGGGGGTTTTTCCTGCTATAACAGAACTGGTGACCATACTAGTGAAACCTCTAGGGTTTTAGGGGATAGTTTATGGGTGTTTTAATTGGTTTGATTACCTTCTTTGAGTTTTTTTAAGTTGCTCAGTCTTTAAGGGATTCTAGTCTTCCATACCAGTATTTTGTGCCTTGTCATCTTGACTGTTAGTTTTCTTTGTCAAGAAGTTATAGAGGTGAATGCGGCCTATAGTGGGTCTTCATGCATACATATGCGCCCTACCTTTAGACAGCCCGTGTACATACGTAGTTTGCTTAAGTGTTAGTAGCGTGCATGTGTTAAGAAGATTTTTTCTTAAGAGGGGGTAGTCAACCTCTTCCCTGATTGAAGTCTCACTTCTCAAGGGTTTCTTGATTTAGTATTGGTCTCTATAGTTACAGTCTTTAGCCTAGGCTTGACGTTAGTTTTCTTTTCCTTTTAAAATATTGCTTGTGTTTTCTTTGAAAGGGTTTGAGACGAGTTTGTGAGTCTTTTCTGATTAGCCTGTTTGGTATCGTCAATGAATCCTTGTGATCTGCAGAGGGCCAGAAGTTAGTTCTTGGTCTTGTCTTGTCTTCACCTTTTCCCTTTTACTTGCTTTAGAAGAAAAGACAAATACTGGATTTCAAGTTTCTTATTTTGAAGCATAAAAATAAAATAAAAAAGATTTAATTTCTTTGTTTGGTTAAGTAGTTAGGTTAGTGTTCTTTACTTGTCAGGAGAAAAAGTGTTTTCTTAAGTTATTTATTGAATTCTTAGAACTTTAATTAGCTCGTAGTTGAGAGAAATTTAGTTTTAGGTTTTTCGTTTAAAACATCTTAAAAAAAAAAAGTAGTTATGAAAAGTTGGTTAAAGAGTTTAAATTTGCAAATATTTATTTGTCAAAAAGAAGTAACTTTTCTTTTAGTTTCCTTTATATTTGTTCTCTTTCGTCTCTCAAAACACACCACTAGTTTCATTGTCGCTTCCTTGACTTTAAAAAAGCCACTTAAAATGAACGCTTAATTAAAATTTACTAGACTTTATGTTTCTAAGGTCCATCAACTAGTCTAGGCTAGAACCTTGATTTAGGTTGGAGAGGAAACTCTTCAAGGCTATAAAACAAACATATGAGTCTGTTCTAGGGAGTGTAAAAAGTCTAGTAAACGTGAAATTTATTATAGAACCCCCTCTAACAAAAAGGCTAAACACGAGGTCGTGTGCGAAAAGGTAGTGGAGATAACCCCTCCAAAGTTAGACCAAGCGTAGTGGGGAACACATATAGAGGACTTTTATTGGTATTATGTTGATCGCATTTGCCACAGAGCTTCATGGGTCTCAAATCCATTCGAGTTCCTCGGTCGTCTTCCAGAAAACTTGATTTTTATACCCTCGATAGGTTTCAGGCTTGATACCCTTCTCATTGAGGTCCACCCGACTGTCGACTATACCTGCTTGGTAATTTTTCATGAGTTGGCAACCTAGTTGCCTTTATTTTAGGGACTTACACAGGTGACTGCAGGGGTATACCATGGTACCTATTGAAGACAACGGGCCACGCTTTGCAGAGTATACCCAGAGTGTGCTTCCTTGTTCGATTTGCACTTGCATTGGCAAGTTTCTCTAATGTTGGTTAGTGTAACTTTTCTTCCAACTAGTTAGTGGCTTGATTGCTTTATCTCGTAGGAAATTTTCTAGTGTGTGCTTGGTATTCAACGTTAAAAAACCCTTACTGTGTCATTGATCTTCTCACAAAGTGGAAGATAAAGAGCCCCGATGGTCATGAAGGATTCTAGGCCTGCCGCCGGTTAATTTGGAGCCACCACCGCCACCGTTACGATGAAGACATGACAAACAAGGGTCATTTGAGGCGACTGAGCCAGAGTAAACTATGCTAGAGCCATATCCTATAGGATAACACTCGTATCCATAGGAACAAACTATTTTTGATATTGGAGAGGAATATCTCAGTTTGTATAACCCTCTGCTAACTAACTTGTCTGTGCCCATCGTGGTACAATTTGTCCCCCTGAGGGTAATGCATCATGAGAATCAGATAGTCCTACAAGCATCGATGGAAGAAAATTCTTCTACTTCGTCAGGGAGTCCTCACACTCACTCTATGGCTGCCACCACTGGGGATGTTCCACCTCCTAACTCACCTTCGCAGGTCCAGACCACTCCAATGCGACGGGTCCTTCATTTTCATATCGGATGCCCGACTTTGATACAAACTCAGTCCTCACCTACTCCACCCTACCGACCATGGGTCTGGGGGAAGGGAGCTCAAACACTCCTTTGCAAGGGTCTATGGTGGGAACCTCAGCCCCCTATAATTCTTTCCCTTATAGTGGAGGTCACATACCTCCTTCATCCCCCTCGCTTGGTGGCACTTCTCAATAGCTCGTCTGGCCGAACATGAACTACAACTTGTTCGGAGCAGGTAGCCAATGACCTTATTCCAACACTACACTGGTGGGTTCTTTGCCATTCTCTTTGTTGGTTGAATTTGGTAACAACACATTCTCGTCTGCTGCTATCTCCGTCGGGGGAAACCCTGGCTTTGGACAACAAAATCCTGCACAGGGTAATATTCCTGCATAGGGGGGAAACACCTCTCAAGGACCTTGGAATCCGTAGTTGGGATCAATCCCCTCATCAGGGATGTCGATTGGGGGAAGCCCCTTCCATGGTCAATGGAACCCCAGGCAAGTCTCAGTACCTATGCCCTTCAGATCAACAGGGGGAAACCCTTTCCAGAACCATTGGAATATAGCATCAGGACAAATCCCTTCCCATCCCTCAACATCCTAATATGGGAGTCATTCAATGATGTTTCAACAAGAAGAGTATATAAATGCTAGCCAAGGCCATGGGTTTTACCAGAACCTTGGTCTGCAGCCTAAATTTTCTTGGCAACTTGGCGCGAGCCAAATTCGAGGCTCATTTCTTCCTGTATATAGTCAAAATCCCAAGCTACATTTTATGGGAACTTTGCATTTGCTAGAATTTTCATGATTGTTAAATGACCCAATATGTCATGATCCACGTTGGCCTCCCATGCCTACCAAGTTTCCCTCAGACATTCCAAAGTTAGAAGGTAATCCTAATGAATATCCAGTCAATCATGTGACCACCTTTCACCTATGGTGCTCATCCAACTCGTTGAGAGACGACTCCATATAGTTGCATCTGTTTCAATGCACTCTTATTGGGAGTGTCATGAAATGGTACATCTAGATCGACCGCTCAATATACTCTACTTTTGGAGAATTGAGAATGGTTTTTCTAAACCATTTTCAATTACCTGTGAGATATGATGTCGACACCGAATTGTTGGCCAACTTTGAGAAAACAAAGGTGACCATATTTAGGATCACATACGAGAATGGCGGCATTGAAAGAGTTTGATAAAAGTACTAGTTCCACCAGAATTCCTTCTAGAGTGGTTCCTTAAGTCTTTGGTACCCCATTTATCCAAGGACATTGCAACATCATGGGTCTTTTGAGAGGAAGAGGTGATAATGAGAGATCAACAGCTAGAACTAATATACTCTCGGTCTAGTTTACTTTTGGAAGATTTTTGAGATGCGTCGCATTCTACCCTTGAAAATACCAGACACAAGTATGGACCACAAGCCGATGGCATCATTGGTTCAACACAAGTGAATCCCACTAATCATTTGTCAAATCAATTGCAACAATTATCGATATAGGAGAAAACATCCAGCCAAACCACTGGTTCAGCTTCTCCCCCTAATCAAACATCATATGTACACAGTGTGCATTCGATGAACCCAAAGGCCAACCAACAGCCTTATGGAAAGAAGAAATAGTGAAAGAAGGGCAAGGGGGATAAGAAACCCACCAACAATGTAGGTGGGGGAAACACAGAGAAAAGAAAATTGAAGTATTTGTGTAACCTTTGCACGAAATACCACCCAACTCACCTGTGCCCTCGGCTTGTGGAGGCCCAAAAGTTATTTACGTAGAAACAACCCGTTGTGTTAACGAACCCATTTCCTCATGGGAAAAATTTAACTCAAGCCTCTTCATGCACGGATGGGGGTAGTCAGGGACCCCCTCCGTCTTATAGCAATCCTTTTTCCGTGAATGTGTATATGATGAAAGGTGACTCCTAAATAGCGACTAGGGCACATGATTACAAAATGTCTGAAACTTCTGAGACAAGTAAAGCAGATGTAAACCCATCTTCTTCTCTCCAGATAGGGAAGGCAATGGGAGAACAATGAAATGCATCCTGAAAGGGGCATTCAAGAAAGCTTCGCATAATCCAAACATGAGGGCTTCCCAAAATAACTCTGTGGTGGAGGATTTGTCAAAACCCCTTGTAGGATGTCTACTTTGGAGGTCCTCCAGATCTTCCCTTCACAGAGAAAGGCTCTGCTAGCTTCCTTAGGATCCACTAAGACCTGTAACCCAAGAACGATCATGCTTGATACGACCAACTTGAAGCCTAGTCTCCCATACAACGTTGTGTTTCAGATAGTAGTGGCTCACCCCACAAAATATTTTACTCGGAACATTTTTTGCACGGTGGTTGATGAGGGTGCCTCGACATGCATGATGTCATTGGTGTGTTGGAAGGCCATTGGCCAACCCATTTTGTCTATGTATCCTACTTTGCTTACTACTTTCGACGATCATTCTTTCAGACCATATGGAATCATCCCTTCTTTCCCCATGCATTTAGGAGGGAAGAACATGTGCATCGAAGTTGAAGTGGTCGATGCTCCTCTCGACTCCAACTTGTTGTTAGGAACGAGTTGGACATATTCCATGCATGTAGTGGTTTTCATATTTTTTTGGGTCTTGTTATTTCCACACGAGGGTCGAATCATGACCATTGATCAATTTTCCTTCTCCAAGCTTGACCCTTTATTGGGGGCATCCATGGTCCCGATGATTGATAACCCGCATCTCGACATCGTCAATGTGGGGGTTGGTTTGTGCCCACCTTTGATGGGTACGTTCAATTACCCACCTCCTTCTAGCAATGTCAAGAGGATATTGGTTGTCCTCGACCAGCCTAGGGCTGATATTTTTCAAGTATTGTCGTTCCGTACGACTTACTTTACCAATCCATGGAGTCTTCCTTCCCCATCGACTTCAATGGAAGGTGTTAGCGATAAAAAATAACTTGCTAATGATTTCCAAATCACATGATAAGAGGATCATTAGGTAGAAGAGTTATTTCTAAATCTTAAAGTTTTAGAGGTTTTGAGAAAGGCTCAAATTCATATCAATTCAATAAAATGAGGATTTCATCTCTAAAAATAGGCCAAAAGTTAATCTTAGCTTTCAGTGGCTAAGTGTGAAATTTACAATGTAATGAGCCACCAAAAAACTCTGAATTTTGGAGGCTAAAAGGCAAAATACACGACGAATGAGCCGCCGAATGTGCAAAAGAGTCCAAAATCACCTTCTTTCTTCCCAGATCATAATTTTATAATTCTAGAACATGTGGGAATGAGATCAAATGAAGGATAATAATTTTTGGGATACAGATCATGCTGCCCTTCACGTTTTGGAAGCATGTGATAAGGAAACAACACCAAATGGCACTTTATTTTGGGCAGAAATCGTTATAATCATCATTGACAGATTTGAAATTCTCTGATATTCACCTGCAAAATGCCAAATAATGTTGAAGACTGTCAAATTCGACTTATGATAATAAGATTGGATCATATATGCTAGAATATCCATTTTGATTATGTTGATTTTAGGTATTTTAGATACATTAAAATAGGATCTTGAAACATTGATGTAAAGGATATTAAAGCCTAAGAATTCTCAAAACTGAGGGGGGGGGGAGGAAAATAGTCTGAGGATTGTGGTTCTATTCTTGAAGACTTGCACTTTTTATTCCATGGATATGTCCATGAATACATCTTTACATCGAGCTTCTTTCACTTTGTTTGTTAAGTTTTCATTTCCTTTCTTTCCAAGTTTATATATATTCAATGACAGAAGGTTGTCATCCCATCTCTTCGTTGGTATATTAAAATTTAATACATTTCTTCTAAGGTTTGTCTCAATGCCATATAGTTGTCATCCTATCAATGCATTCATAAGCTAAAGCTAGAAGTATTTCCCGTTATGTCTGGCCATATATTATATGCAATCTTGTATATGTTTCTACGGGTATGAAGAGTATCTTACCTATCATCACTGGCCATTCACATATGCTATTGTATAGGTATTTTTTTTATCATAATGAGTCTTCTACACATTTCCACAAATTGATTTAAACCTACTAAGCAACATAGTTGAAAGCCTTGGTCTTTCGAGTGATTTATATATTTCTAAATGGATAAGAGTTTATAATGTCATCCGATTTGATCCTTCTTTCCTCCACATTATTGATTTATTTAAGTTACCAAGATTACACCCTTTATAGTCAGGGAGTGATTTCTTAGAGTGAGAACAAAATGGCATCGTTTCCGATGAATGAAAGTGAAAGCAGAGTTTCCCTAGGAGAACGATATAGATCTGATTCTTGATGGAAGACAAGAGACAAACATAAATTTCGACTGTAATCATTTGCCTGGAGACTCAACATTCAAGACTCCACTGGGGAGGATCCAGTTGACAGAAGATGAAGAAGATGAATTCTAAATCAAGGTATCAATTCATCAATCTACTTCATGAATTATTACTGTTCTTTATTAACTCCTTCATGATTTTTCCTTTGCATGTAAAGAGAATTATTTTTTGTTTTGTATATTCAGGGAATCATCATCCCTCTTGTATATACCCAAAATTAGAAGAGGATATCCTCCAGCCCTATATTCTAAAGGTTGATTCAATATCCCCATCACCATCCATGCTTAAAAATGAATTCTGCAATTCAATTTTTCCTGATTTTGATAAACCATGTGATCTTGAAGAAAATAAAATTGATTCAAAACATTGTCAGATTTCAACTCCTCTTGCCATTATTTTTGAACCTTGTCAACAACTTGATATCCCTCAAGATCAGCCTACGACCTTTCAGATGAAAATCATGATGAATATGTTTAAGCCTTTAAATTTTCCTTCTCTTCTTCATCCTTATCCTATTGACTGTTATGAATATCTCCCTTGGTTTTCTGGAGAAAATAAAGCTTTAGCTGAGAGGCATGTGGAATCCTTTTTAGATTTTGTTGATTGTTTTCAGATTGTTCATGAAGATGTGATCATGAGATTTTTCTCTAAATCTTTGATCAAAGATGCTGATTTATGATTTAAGGGTCTGGGAATTGATTCTATTAGTTCTTGGATTGAGTTCTCCAATGTTTTTATGAAGTATTGGGGTAAGAACAAATCAACAGATTCTTACCTTGTTGATTTATATGCTTTAAAAAGAGAAAAGAATGAAACTTTGTCTATTTTCAATCGAAGATTTTTCATCATCTACCATGGTAGTCCTTTGAATATCAAGCCTACAGAGACAACTACTATGATACAATATGTTATGAGATTGCATTCAAAACTTTCCCTTCTTCTGCTAGAAAGGAAATCTTCATCATTAAGAAGTTTGTTTGAAGATGCTCTAGAGGTGGAGGAAAATATTTATGCTTCCAGGAGGATCCAAAAGCAGGCTGATTTTGAAAATCTAAAAGACATTGAGCCAGCATAATGTCAGTATAGTTCAAAATCTAAGCGAGAAGGTAATGACTATGAGGCAATTTTAGAACAGCAGGAAGCAACTAAAATTATCTCAGATTGTAAATCAAATTCTTCAACATTGGCAGAGCATTCGAGAGATAGGTATTCATGTAAAATTTATGATTAGATTAGAAAGCATGCTTAAATTATGATAGCTAATGATTTTATAGACAATTACATTTTTAGATTTGATCATAATCTTTGTCATTCAAACACTACTCTATCATCACACTCTGAATACTATTCTGAAGAGGAGGTCATAGTGTTTGATGATCACAAGGTAATCATAACAGAACAAAAGGTAATCAATATTCTAATAGAGAAGCAGTCATAGAGATGCAGTTGTTTCCCGAAGATCAGGAGGTTTCTGATTTCAGTTTCAAAGATCCAGTGGCAACCTTCATAGAATCATACATTTTAGAAAGATTGAAAATTTCAAACTTCTTTAGCTTGCACATGTTTCTTGGTGAATTTGGTTTTGTGGATGAATTTTTATCACTGTTGTTACATTTCAAGCATCGACTATTGATCAGTGTGAATGATGAAAATATTTCAATATTAAAATTGCTTGGATGGTTGCTATGGAAATCAGTTTTTACCTAACCAAATTGCAGAGCTGGTTAGGGTAGAGTAGAGTAGGAAATAAGCTCGCTGCCTGAGAATTTCTTTTATTTCACTTGTAGGAGATGAAGTAGTCACTTTGTGTGAATAAAGGCAGTCTACAAGATGTACAAATATCATTTATACAGGTCATGAAAAACTTTCAGAAATGGTTGACTCCATACCCAATGGAATACTGACTCCATGCCCAATGAAACACTAGACATTAAGTTCATATTTCATTTTTCTGGAAAGGAATTAGATTTGTGGTTCTTGGAAACCTCACAGGGAGGTCTCCATCCCAGTTGGAGCCAGATGTTAGCGATAAAAAATAAATTTCTAATGATTTCCAAATCACATGATAAGAGGATCATTAGGTAGAAGAGTTATTTCTAAATCTTAAAGTTTTAGAGGTTTTGAGAAAGGCTCAAATTCATATCAATTCAATAAAATGAGGATTTCATCTCTAAAAATAGGCCAAAATTTAATTTTAGCTTCCAGTGGCTAAGTGTGAAATTTACAGTGTAATGAGCCACCAAAAATCTCTGACTTTCGGTGGCTAAAAGGAAAAATACATGACTAATGAGCCGTTGAATGTGCAGAAGAGTCTAGAATCACCTTCTTTCTGCCCAGATCATGATTTTTTGATTCTAGAACACATGTGAATGATATCAAATGAAGGATAATAATTGTTGGAATACAGATCATGATCCCTTTCAAGTTTTGGATGCATGTGATAAGAAAACAACACCAAATGATACTTTATTTGGGCAGAAATCGCTGGAACCATCATTGACAGATTTCGAATTATGTGATGTTCACCTCAAGATGAAAAACAATGTTGAACACTTTCAAATTAGACTTATGATAATAATATTGGATCATATATGCTAGAAGATCCATTTTGATTATGTCTATTTTAGGTATTTCAGATCCATTAAAACAGGATCTCGAAACTTTGATGTAAAGGCTATTAAAACCTAAGAATTTTAAGAACTGAGGGGGGGGGGGGGGAGGAAAACAGTCTAAGCACTGTGGTTCTATTATTGAAGACTTGTCCCTTTTTTTCCTTGGAGATGTCCATGAATAGATCTTGACATCGAGCTTCTTTAACTTTGTTTTTTCAATTTTCATTTCCTTTCTTTCCAGGTTTATATATATTCAATGGCAGAAGGTTGTCATCCCATCTCTTTGTTGGTATATTAAACTTTAATACATTTATTCTAAGGTTTGTCTCAATGCCATATAGTTGTCATCCTATCAGTGCATTCATAAGCTAAAGCTGCAAGTATTCCCCATTATGTCTGGCCATATATTATATGTAATCTTGTATATGTTTCTCCTGGTATGAAGAGTATCTTACCTATCATCACTCGCCATTTACATATGCTATTTTATAGGTATTTCCATTAGAATAATGAGTCTTCTCTACATTTCCACAAATTGACTTAAACCTACTGAGCAACATAATTGAAAGGCTTGGTATTTCGAGTGATTTATATATTTCTAAATGGATAAGAGTTTATAATGTCATCCTATTCGATCCTTCTTTCCTCCACATTATTTATTTATTTAAGTTACCAAGATTACGCCCTTTACAGTCAAGGAGTGATTTCTTGGAGTGATAACAGAAGGGACAAGGCATCCTGTCATGCCCATTCCCTTATCTGTGACAGAAGTTAAGTACTCTATATTCTAGAAAACTTCAGTCGACCTCGATCTGACTCCCACATAGGAGTTAGATCCAGTTCTGGAGTCTATTTGGGCTCAATATTCCCTTGCCACTACTGATTATTTAGACTTGGTATTTCCCTCTAATGAGGCGATTTTAGAGGCATTTACTGGTCCAGACAAACCCTGGGATGATCTCCATCATATATCTTATTTCCTCCCAGAGTTAAGAAGAATAGAGGAAGGAGAATTCGTCTTGACTATGACTGGAGATAGGTCTTGTCCTATTAATCCTCTGTCTACACATGAAATTTATGCCAAGGGTAATATGGAAACCATAGCTAAAACGATACCTATTGACAGCTCCAGAACCCTTGGTGTCTTGGAGAATGTCTTCATTGGAGCAGAATGCTCCCCCGAGGAGATTCAAATCCACACATATTTATTTAAATAATTCCACGAAGTTTTTTCTTGGTCTTATGAGGAAATGTCAGGCATTGATCCAAGAATTGTCAAACATGAAATAATGACTTATCATGATGCAAAGACAACCCGACAGAATCTTCATCCGATCAATCCTTGGAAAGTGACAACTATTAAGGATTAAGTAGACAAATTGCTCAAATTCAGTTTCATCTACCCCATTCAGTTGACTCAATGGGTGTCAAATCCTGTTCCAGTCAACAAAAAGCAAGGAAAAATTTGTGTATGTATGGAATTTTGTGGTTTGAAAAAGGCATGTCCAAAGGATAATTTCCCCACCCCATTCATTGACCATATTGTTGATGAATGCACAGGCTATGAGGTATTTTATTTCATGGATGGTTTTTCAGGATACAATCAGATACAAAATAAGCCCGAAGACCAGAATAAAACAACTTTTATTTGTCCGTGGGGTACATTTGCTTATCGGAAGATGCATTTTGGCCTGAAAAATGTTGGAGCCACTTTTCAGTGGGCCATGTATGTTTCTTTCCATGACCTAAGACATATAGTCGAGGATTATCTTGATTATTTAGCATCACGATCTTGTAAGAGATTTGATCATCCTGCGCACCTCTGACTTATCTTTGAGAGATTTCACTAGTATCAGATTCACTTGAATCCAAACAAATGTAGTTTCTGCTTGACATCGGTTCGTCTGCTAGGTTTCATAGTTTCGACAAAAGGGATCATGG
>JZKD02S2225536.1:253040-276663 GCA_000966675.3 Picea glauca
CAATTCTCTCGCTTAGAGAATTGCTCACGATACTGAAAACCCTCTTCTTCAATCCTTCTCCAAGCTAACCAGGTACACCAACCAAAACGAGCTATGGGAACAGGCTCCATAATGGTGAAATGGTTGTCTCAATGATAATGGAATGCATGAGTGAAAATGGTTATGGAATCATTGACTAGATAACTGAGTGCAGAAAGAATCACTGTGAAATCTTCAAGGAAGTGATGGTGAGAATGATGGTCAGGCTGTTGGTAAGGTATCCCGTGAAAAGTCACCAAATGAGCTAAGTTCCCCATGATATGAATGCATGTTCCCAACTTGACACTTGTCATATCAGAAGTTACTTTGGTCCACTTGTCCCCAACTTTAGAACTTAGGATAAAATAATTATCCATACAGTATCATTTAGGAAATATTAATATAATATTTTTTGGCATAGGGGAAGACCCAGGGTTCAACGCTACAACAACGCACCAAAAAAACCCTAACTACTGGCCCTTTCGGCAACACTTGCAAAGTAGATGAAGTCTCACCCAAGGTAGAGGCAAGGGTGGTTGCAAGACTCAGGTGTCTACAACCTTAGCTGGGACATAGATGTGTGATTATAACACTTAGCAATCACCTAGCATAGATTATTCACCAATGTTCAACCCTTATGATACTTCGCAGATAGAACAGAGCATCGCAGTATGTACTTAGATCTAAGATATTTCAACACTTAGCCACAACAAGATAGATTAGATTTGGCCAACCAAACACTAAGCATCTTACATACAAGATCTAGCATTCATTCATATCTCAAAAGCACAATGCATGAATAGATCTATCTAAACACATCAAAGCACTTAGCAAAGGAAGAGACAAACACATCAGGTCGAGGCACAGAGCACAACACATAGATTTACCATGGTTCACCCCAACCCTGGGGCTACATCCACAAAGTATTCTTCTTTATTAGCTTGAGTTAATCAGGTTACATCACAGAGCCATCCAAATCCCTCTTCGCATAGGAAAAAAGATCTACGTATCTCTCTAGATCCTTCTTTATTGCACTACAGCACAAAGCCTTCTACAGTCCCTCACAGGGACTTACACTCGGCTGTGCAAGTCTTACACAAAATGCACAAAGCCTTGATCACACAGATCCTACCCTTGGCACTTAGCCTACATCACATAGATATGTCATTCACTTGAACTAATAAATCACACCACCTTCACATCTACTTCATATCTATTTATACATACAAAAGTGGGCCTAAGCATGGGTAAACCCATGGGCCGACATCCCTTTCCCATTAAATTATCCCCAAAAAACCCAAAAAGGACCCAAAAAGGGGTCTAGCTTCCATGATTTCTTCTTTGTGTTGAGCTCCATATTTGACAGTTGTTGAAGTCCCAAAAACGGTCAAATATGACCAAGTGTTCCTCAAAACTTGGTCAAGGGCCCATAGGCCCCCAAAACTAACCTGTGACTCATCCCAAGTCACTTAGGTCTGGGTAACTTTGCCTCAAAGGTCTCGAGCTTCTTCGACTTATCTCTGTGCTACTGCTTCTTGCTCAACGAACTCCTAAACAACCGCTTCACTAATAAGTCCTTCTAGTTGTTTCTCGACTGTAACAACTACTTGTTCTAGTAGTGTTCCTTGGGCTTCAATTTCTTCAAACAATAGGTAGGTCGCCTCCTGGCTCAGCTGGAGTTTCTGGGTAACTTCCACCACTCTGTTTTGCATGGTAAGAACAAGTTTTTGGGTAGTGCACTATTCCTAGGATCTTCTCATCCTCTTGATGGGTGACAGGAGCTTGAGTTGTGCCTGTACTGTATCTGTGTGCTGCTTTTTTTCCTGGAGTTGGGACTCCAGTTTCTTCAACTCTGGGTCTTCAGATATTTTTTCATATATCTGTGCACTTCTTCTCCTTAGTTGTTTACATTATGCAACAAGTGTTTTAATCCTCTTGAATGCACTCTGAGCATTCAATTCTCATTGGTCACGCACTTCTTCCAGAGTTTGTGGGATGGTCTGAATCTCTAATTCCATGACCCTTTATTGAAGGTGTTGAATAACTTCAACCAACTTCATCACTTGGCGCTCTATGGGCTCTTCATCCTTTTTCTCTAAGTCGGCCATAGAGTGAAATGCTCCATTGACCGCTTCTTCAATTCCTATTTGCTTTGCGAGCAACTGCTCTTTCTCTTTTTGGATCTTCTCTATGTCTTATTCAAATTTTTCTTGGCGAGCAATATTCTCTTGTTGCACAGATTGGCATTGTTCAATAATTTCCTCCTGTGCTTTCCTTAGGACCTGGATGGCCTGCGCTTTTTCTTCTTGAGCCTATCGAAGACATACTTTGATTGTATCAACAATATTGTGGAGCTGAACTAATTCATCTCCCATTTCTATTGTTCCTTCTGGCAGAGGTATAGTAGAGATTTCTCGGCTAGAATGGAGTGCTTGTTGTACTCCTTGGAGCGCGATATCAATTTGGCTATACATGTGTTCCTGCTTCGCCTCCTTCTTCTCTATGATTTCCTTTGAAGCATCATTGACCGCTACAACAATGAAACCAAAATCATCCAATGTGAGGGCAGTTCCCATCTTGGTTACAGGGGTTCTTGGTTCCTTTCTGAAGGAAGATTTCAGAGGTGAGACCTTCCTTTTCTTTGTTCAGTCTTCTTCATCCCTAGGCGGTGGTACTTAAAATTTCTATTGTGCAGTTTATGTACCTTCTTCATCATCACCTTCTTCATCTGGTGTAATGGAAGTCGTCCTTACAAATAGGCTATCAACATCCTAGACTTCTTTAGTATTGCTCATCGTCTTTTCTTTCTTTGTCTTACTGGGCCCAGGTGTATCCTGTGCAGTTCCGGGGCTGTCGATGTTAAACATTTCTGCGGGGTCTACTGAAGCAAGGAGGTCCTATGACCATTCCCTGGTGATCTCTTCCAGGTCTTATTCTGTCAGCTTATAATAGGACTGAAGCTGTTCCTGGTGCTCATGAGCGTGTGGGGTTTGGTATATAAAGTGGCGGTCCATGCTGAACTTTATCAAAGGTCAAAATCTCTATAAAGTGTTCGGGTTTATGCGAGTTTCACTCCTTATAGCTACTTTTAGTTGGTTATAGTACACATGGAAAATGACATTTGATTGTCATTACTTTCTCATGTCGTTTGAGTACCATAATGTACTGAACTTCGTGGCTAGTGGCTCAAAGGGATCAAGGTATGGGAAGGTTTCACCTTCGGGTAGCTCCCATGCAGCAAAAGTGATCAGTATCAGGAGCCAACTGAAATGGAATTCATGCCCCTGATCCTGGGCTTCTCTGCAGTCAATATCCAGTTGATTCACTAGGTACTTCACCTAGTTCATCTGTAGTCCCTCTGCGCACTTTCCTGCGAGGTCAACTACAAAGCCAGATACTTGTATTGGTCGATTCTTGCGTACCAACTTCCCTACGAACAGTTGGAATGCGAGGTGTATTGCGCCACTTTAAATAAAAGCTACCTTGTAGCCTCTCGCGCCTTTCTCAACATCTCCATAGGATTCTTTGATCTTCTACACAAGAGCACGATCTGCGGTCTTTCTAGGATAGTACTCATGGGGATCATGGCCCTACATGCTAAGACAGATGATCCTATTGATTAGCACTGAATCAAAAGTTATGCAATGATCTAACCATAGGTATCGTCCGTGGTAACTTGCTAGCAATAATTTTACACAGGCATTCACCTCTTGGTGTCTGCCTAAGTGTGGTATTTTCATAACATTGAGAAAATTAGACTGCGCAAGGTTCATCATCCATTGCTGAGGGATGAGCTTCGAATTCTTTATCTTAGTTATTGTCAAGTACTTATATAGGGCGAGCATGTTGTAAGATTTATGATCCCCGAGTTTGAAGTCACAAAACTTCAACGTTGTAACCTTGTCTTGATTTGTGCGGTAGGTGCGTACTCCTTTCGGTAAATATGCAGTGACTAGGGTGTATTCAAAGTCTCTAGGGACACTGTCCATGCTAATCTCACCACTCAGAGGGGGTATGTAAGCTGGTAGGATGGATGGCACTAAATTCACATTGGCTATGTCATCCTTATGCTTAGCTCTTCTCTCTTCGTCAGCTCCAGATGTTCCTACTCGAGCAGTGGACAGGGAGGCTTGCACTCCTCTCGTTGATGATGCTTGGACTCCGGTGGACATTCTTCTTTTCGAAATGACTCTCTCAGTCATTAAATCAAGAAGGACCTCTGTGACAAATTCCTCAAGTGCAGTGAGCTCATCAAACATACGCACTCGGGAAAGATAATCAAGGTCACGATGATCTCAAAATATTGCACTAGGATGAACAATCTGCTTGCAATGATCACTGTAGAAAATCACTAGTTATGCGAGCTTCGATTTTTTAGTTGGTAAAATTGTTCTCCAGGCACGACGCGACGAGCTAAATAGGAAATTTGTCAATGGTCTGCTTGCAATGGGTATGACGCTTCCATGAACGTTGATCCATCCATTATGGCATAGTCCAATAGTCTGGTGGTGATCCTTTAATTCTTTTCTATCCATTTGGGGTGGAAGTCAAATGGGTATATCAGTCCAAAAACTATATTGCTTCGCCACGGTGAAGTGTCATATGTTGGTGTTCTAATATTCCATCGAAGCTCAATTCCTGTGATTTTTCCTTCTGCGAAGTTTCCTCTAGAATATTCTGTAACTTTTTGATCTTGGCTCTCTTCTTACTTAGCTTTCTAGCCTTCTTCATAGTGAGCTTCATCTCGACAATCCTTTTTCCATTATGATTCTTATCTTCTCTCAACATAGTCACTTCGCGATGTTGAGATTCTTTGTTCAGATCCAAGGGTAATACTCCTTCTTCATATGGATTAGTTATTTTGGTCTTATGTGGTTCCTCTAATGCTCTTATAACTTTGACATCCAAGTCCATGGTTTTCAATAACTTATATATTTTCTCTTGTTCTTCCATTAAGTAGTCAATCCTTCTAGTCATAAGTTCCTTGAGTTCTTACTTCTTCTGTTCTAGGGCTTCATTTTCTTCTTTTCTCCAGATCTGGTCTTTTTCAATCCATAACTTGCCTAATAGAGCTGGAAATGGGGCATGGTCCTCAATAAATTTAATAACTTTGAATTCTTCCTCTGTCAAAGCTCCATGGGTACTCATAGCTATCTGGGTAATTCTGCCACATAGGGTTACCATTTTTCCTTTAAACAACCCTATTTTTCCTAGTGAGGGAACCATAGTAGGCCTTCCTAGGGTTTCCCAAGTACTTTATGTCATAATGTTCATTTGTGTTTCCTCATCCATAGAACAATCAATGCCGAAGTCTCCTATTCTTACTTCGATTTTCTCCTTTTCTTTGAAGATCTTTGACAAACTAGCATTTCTATGTTCATCTAGGGTTTCTTTCATTTTCAGTAACATAATATCTGATTCTTTCTAGGGTTCTTCTATTATCTTAGTCAGTTGATCTCCTTTAGATTTTTCTTGCTCCATATTCATCTTTTCGAGTCTAGCAATCATTCTAGGGAAATCCAGTACTTCATGGTCCATAGCCTTAAAACAAAGGCAACTAAGGTTTCTCCCAAGGCATTCCTTAGCAAGATGTCTTGCTCTCCTGCAATTGTAACAAAGAGTTAGTCCTCTCTTTCTCTTCAATGATACCCAACTCTTCTTATACTGTGCACTAGGATCATAATGGCTAGCCTACAAAAATTTCTTTCTAGGATCCTGCATCCATTGGTTAGTCCAAAAATTCTTTCTATGCATAGGTATAACATATCTATCATTATACTTATCATATCTATTCATATCAAACGTTCTATCATATAATAATTCCATAGTTTTCAAGCTAGGACAAAATCTATCAAGCATACCTAAATCCATACTTTAGAAACAAAAATTTTCACTTCTTTTACTTCTACAGGGCATAAAGCTTCTAGATCTAAGAACTTTTAACTATTCTTACCTTTATCAGAGCATGGAGCTTATAGATCTTACCTCTTTTCTTACATATTTGACTTCTTTCCTTCATATCTGTCCTTCCTTCTCCAGTATAGATCTTTTCAGATCAAGTGGATCACTATGCACTAGGGTGTAGATCCACACATAGATATTTCACAATTTTAGGATGGATCTTTTCACAAAGCTTCTTCTTATTAGTTCCCAACAATCATAGTTTCAGGTCTCAAAAACGGAACCATTTGTTGGCACAGGGGCAGACCCAGGGTTCAATGCTACAACAACACACCAACAAAACCCTAACTACCAACCCTTTCAGCAACACCTGCGAAGAAGATGAAGTCTCACCTGAGGTAGAGGCAAGGGTGGTTGCAAGACTCAAGTGTTTGCAACCTTAGCTGGGACAGAGATCTGTGATTATAACACTTAGCAATCACCTAGCATAGATTATTCATCAATATTCAACCCTTATGATACTTTGCAGATAGCACAGAGCATCGCAGTATGTACTTAGATCTAAGATAGTTCATCATTTAGCCACAAAAAGATAGATTAGATTTGGCCGATCGAGCACTAAGAACCTTACATACCAAATCTAACATTCATTCAAATCTAAAAACCACAAATCATGAATAGATCTATCTAAACACATCAAAGCACTTAGCAAAGGAAGAGACAAACACATCAGGTTGAGGCACAGAGCACAACACAGAGATTTATCGTGGTTCACCCCCACCCTAGGGCTATGTCCAGAAATTCTTCTTCTTTATTAGCTTTAGTTAATTAGGTTACAACACAGAGCCATCCAAATCCCTCTTTGTATAGGAAACAAGATTTGTGCATCTCGCTATATCCTTCTTCCTTGCACTACAACACAAAGCATTCTACAGTCTCTCACAGGGACTTGCACTCGGATCTGCAAGTCTTACACAAAATGCACAAAGCCTTGATCACACAGATCCTACCCTTGGCACTTAGCCTACATCACATAGATATGTCATCCACTTGCACTAAGATATCACACCACCTTCACATCTACTTCATATCTATTTATACATACAAAAGTGGGCCTAAGTGTGGGTAAATCCATGGGCTGAGATCCCTTTCCCATTTCATTATCCCCCAAAAACCCAAAAAGGACCCAAAAATGGGTCTAGCTTCCACGATTTCTTCTTCGCGTTGCGCTCCATATTTGACAGGCTATTGAAGTCCAAAAATGGTCAAATATGAACAAGTGTTTCTCAAAACTTGGTCAAGGGCCAACAATATTCCCTTGAATTTTGTCCCTCCCTTTCCCTAACTGGTGAAGTTCAGTTCCCCATCTCTTTTATCATGGTCGGTCTGCATGCAACAATGTATTTTATATTAAGCATGAGTCATGTACAAAGTAGGCGCATTGGCCTTCGACATCTAGGCATTCCATCCTAATACCAAAACATAAGCATCCCAACTTATAATAATCGGCTCACCAGCCTATAACACATATCATATACACAAGGCTTGTGGTGGTCCATACTGCATGCACCGTAGTTACTGTACATAGTATCTTGGAATGTGCATGTTACATCATTATAATGCCCAGTTCATGTGTGCACTATGCCACATGACGTGCATTACCAAATGAGCTCAAAACAACTCACCAGCTTAAGTACATTTATATTAAATTTACAATTGGGTTCAACTGAGGGATATTACACTTTGCAAAACTTATCTCAGAGCTTTCGGTTGAATCGGGTGATGTTACACCCGAAGAATCACCGATTAAATGAGATATTTTTATGATTTCATATTTGGACCCCTGGTATGGAGATATACTAATCTATCTCCAAACTTTGAAATGTGCCACCTCCACTTCTCGTGATGAGAGTCGACGTATATTCCATCAGGTGAAAAACTATCTCATTGTCAATGAAACTTTGTATCGTCGGGTGTATATTGAATCCTTCACCGGTGTCTCACTCATGAATAAGCAGAATGCGTGCTTAATGAATTCCACACTGGATCATGTGGTGGTCATTTGTCTGGGTTGGAAATAACCCAAAATATTCTGCGAGTAGGTTATTTTTGGCCGAAGTTGATCAAATATTATGTTGAATCAGTCAACAAGTGTCACCCATGTCAGAGCTTCTCTTGGAAGATGAGGACACACCCCACTCCCATGTTTCCCATCATTATAGTTGATCCCTTCACCAAGTGGGGGATTGATTATACTACATGCCACCTAGCCTCATCCAGGGGGCATCATTATATCATCGTAGCGATAGACTACTTTACAAAGTGGGTCAAAGCTATGCCAACTTTCAATAATGATGGAGAGACAAAAACTCTTTTTTTGTTTAATCAGATAATAGCAAGGTTTGACATCCCAAAGGAGATTTTCACTAACGATGGAAGTCACTTTCATAACAAAATGATGTCTGAGTTAATGTCAAATCTTGGGTTGAGGCAAGAACTCTCATCACCTTACTACCCACAAGAGAATGGTCAGGTGGAAGCTGTGAATAAGACTCTCAAGACCATTCTACAACGAACGATCAATTCGGCCAAGTCCAATTGAAATTTGATGTTGTACTCGGCATTGTGGGCCTACCAAACATCTGTGAATACTACCACCAGTTTCTCACCTTTTCAACTCATTTACGGGTTGGAAGCATTTTTCCCAATAGAGTGTCGGATCCCATCTCTAAAGTTGGCAGTACAGTTATTTCCAGAAACTTCAACACTTGAGGAATGCTTATTATATCTCAAGTATCTCGATGAGTAGCGATGTGATGTAGCCTTGGCTAATGAGGCTCACAAGAAAAAATTCAAGTGTCAGTACAATTGGTTCATTCCTCCTTGGATTTTCTCTGAAGGAGACCTTGTCTTGATCTATGACCAAGATAAGGATCCCCTGGAGGAAGACAAGTTCAAACCCATGTGGTTCATACCTTTCATCGTGAGGGAGGTACTAAAGAATCTCTCTAATCATCTTGTTGAATTCGAAGGAAAAACTTTAGCGGATCCTAGAAATGGGCTCTACCTCAAGAAGTATTACTCATAGGTGGGTCACCTTGGGTGACTTCTTGTACATATGTATAGTTCTTATACACTTAGTTTGTTTTATATATATTTTTAATGGACATGTCATTATTGATGTCATCTTATTCACCCTATAAGATGTCAATATGTTCATGAATGGCATTATCCGACACACTCAAAGACTTTCTTCCGCAGCTTGGGTGATCTTCACACCTCAGGGCCAGTTTCTATCTTCTGGAGGTATCTATTTAGGTGATGCCACAAACAATGTCACCGAATACAGTGTAGTAATAGAGTTACTTCGTGATGCTTTATTGCATGGTATCTCTCATTTCCAGGTCTACTTAGATGCTCAACTAGTTCTGTCCCAGTTAAATGGGGTTTATCACGTTTATGATTATACTCTACACCGACGGTTCCTTAGGGTATGTCTCTCAGAAAATTTCTTTGATTACATTATGTATATCCATTTTCCTAGGAGATTAAATCAAAACATAGATACTCTAGCTAATCATGTATTAGATTGGCATATTGCACACACATAGAAAGAATAACACACATACACATGTACATACATTGTAAAAATGTGATCCATAATACATAAAATATGTAAATATGCATATATATATATATATATATATATATATATATATATATATATATATATATATATCAAAAGTCTCAAATTACATAGGTGGGCGCAAGCGCCTCAAAAAATAATATGTCTGGTATACATCACGGGGCTTATGCCCTCAAAAATATACAAAAGAGTGCCCTTGAAACGTAAGTAGTGCACCCTAGCTAAGAATGGGGCATGTTGTTCCTGAGTTTATACTTGAGGCTCAAAGAATAATGCTAGGCATCAAGAAGTATGGAAATTTTTAATATTTTATTTTTCCACCTCAATCATGTGAGAAAAATTCCTTAAATTTAATTAATAGTATAACAGCTCAGAAGTCGTCTTTCGTGTCTGAGTTAAAATTAAAAGTATTGAATGTAATGAGAGAAAAACATAAATATGTTAGACAAAACAAGGAATTGGTTACAAATGAATCTTACTTTGTTACATAAGAAGAAAATAGATCATATAACCTTAAATGAAGCATAAAATATAACAATCTAATTAACTCACAGGTCTTGTATTTACTAACAGTAAATACAGAGGAAAAATTGTTCGCTATTAGATAACTAAATGAAATGTAATCGCAGTAGATGTTGTACAAAATTGTGATCAGGCATTCATCAAGGAAATATATAAAAAGATGATGAGATGTGGAAAGACAAAAGAACACATAAATCAAACTAGACGAAATGTGGAATCTCTGGTCTGCACTTGTATTAATCCTCGATGAAGAGAGTTTTCTCAATTACATATAGAAATAAACAACCCCTTTTCACTCTTTTGAGTATGTATTTATACAAAATATTTTCAACCTTAGGCGGTTGAAATTCTTGTTATTTCTAAAAAGAAATGGTTACAAAATGAAAAACATGGAACGCTTTGATTAGTTCTCCTCTGTCTCTTTCTCATGCCAGAAAATGCATTTTCCTTTATTATTTTCCAACTCAGGCACATATAATATCTAATAACAAGATCTATGCATATTACCTCATTGATTCTTTGAGTTACTCCCTTTTCCTCACTCAATACATTCGAAACACCTCCCTACAAATTGTGCTACTAGTCCAGAGGGTTCTGTCATGTCTTTTTCCTCAAAAGTATACAACTTCTTTTCTAATTGTGGTAGTCTGTCTTCCATTCTTTTGTCTTCTGAAGCAATTGAATCTAACTGCGCATTAGGATTCACCAACCATCTATCTATCTGAGTGATGTCAACTTGTTTTAGCTATGAAATTTCAACCTCATATTCTTCTAAGCTTGATTTGATATCAAGTTGATGTTTTACTATGTCGATTTGTCCTAGTACTTCATAATTATCCTCTTTTCCAAGGCCTAAGGACCCTTTATTAAGTGAGTGAAAAACTTCTTCATAAGCCTCTTTGATTTCTTTAGCCGTTATTTTACTTTCAGCTATGTTGGCTTCCCAGTTCTTCAATATTATATCACCTCTGGTCTTCTCTGAAATGGACAACCTCGAAAATCCAAACATTCCTTCTCTGGTCGATGATACAACCACTTCTTGAAAAGTGGTTCTAGCTTCAGTAGCCTCTCTCTCTCTTTGAAACAAATATTATCCAATGATTGGTTCACCACTCGAAAATGATTTGGAATAATTTGTACCTTAGTAAAAAGGCTCTGTTGTGCTATTTCCAATTTCTTTCACACTTCCAATGCATGCACTCGAAACAATACTAGATCCACAACCATGTTCTCAGTGGAATTGACTTGGGCCTATAATTGTTTTACCAACTCATCCTGCTAGATGGCCCTTCCTTCGCTCGCTTGCAAATTCTTATGCATATCCTCTAGGTTGGATCTAAGATGTTGAATTTCTTGTCTGTCGCTAGCTCTCATCTGCTTCAAGCCCTTGTTGACCTCGCTTCTGATGTCCTCTTATAAAGTATTTATTTGGTTTTGTAATTGGTTTATTATCAAGTCTTTTTGCTTCAGTCGTTCTTTTAAAGTTCCAACTGAAAATTGATTGGATTTTTCATAAGCCCCCCATGAACCTGCTACTTCTTCAATGAACTCTATCTCTTATAAGGATTATCCATCAATTAGTAATTTTTGTCTTTTGACCACTGCACCCACCCTTTGGTGCATTTCTCTCTTCACCACAACTTTCCTTTTCTTGCTGAAAAATAAATCGGAAGGAGGTATCTGTTTTATAGGAATAGGCGTGAGATATTCTATGAATATTACCTCTACATCAGGGTTCCCTTTGGTGAATTGTAAAGGCATGACAAACTAAATGGGGTTGTCGATTTTTGTGGATGATTGTTTTCCAGTCACGTCTATAGATGGTTTAACTGGTGCAGACAATGGTCTATCTTCTCTTTTATTTGTTAATATCCTTGCTTGATCTTTGGCCCAATTACCTAATACATCTTTCATCGGGGTATATTCTTTCTGAGTTGAGACCTCAGTTTTCTCTAAGTTTTCTCGAGTTTCTTGTTTTCTAGAGATTACATCTTCTGTACCTTGGGTCTATATTTGCTGTATAGCTGGAGACATCAGGGATACTCCTTGTAACACTTTAGGGAGACTACTTCTTCGGTGCCTCTGGATGTCGTAGAATTCAATCATTTTTTCAAGTGACAAATATCGAACGTGACTTAAGACCTCCGGATAAGATCTCGCACCTCGAAAAATCTCATCTTGAGGAGAATCCTCATATTCATACCTTTTCATATTGAAAATGGCCATGTGGTTACCCATGACCTTCTACGGGTCATGCTTTTTGAATTCAATGTTGACCAGCTTTATTTATTCTAAGGTTGTGGCCTCCACTTTGGAGTGCTTGAAATCCAATAAACAAAATACACCAATATGTAAGGGAAAAGATGGCCATACCATTTTCTGTATTGCTTTGATCTCTTTGCTAATCTCGTTGAGTATTGTTTGTCATGTGACCTCATGACACACTAGTCGGTTTGGTAAAAATTGTGCCAAAGCATATGGAGGAACTGAACAACCAAAAACCATGATATAGGAGAAGTGTTCCTCGATGTACCAGTCTGCCACTCTGCCCAAGTTAGTCACAATTGTTTTGGAAACTCTAGGAGGTGGGTCACCAAATATAACAGTTTTCATCGACACAACTACCCAGTTACATATTTCATAGAAGAAATATTTTTCCTTGTCTTCCTAGAGTTTCGAATGATAAATCTGGATTGGTTCACCTCTATTTGGAGTCCAACTCCAACCCCTCAGCGGGAAAGGAATCATGAAACATATAGCGTCCATAATATAAGCTGACATGAACAATGAAGTTGATTTCCCCTTGGCTTTTAGTGTCTGGTATTCTATAATTTCACTAGCCAGATTGTCTGACAATATCTTGGTCTAGTCGAAAGAATACCCTTCCACTACTGTGTATAATGGGTACCCATGGTAGAAATAAATGGGTTGTGTTCTCTTTCCCATAGAGTCTACAAATCATCATGGCTATATACATGAACTATAGTTCTAGTGATGAGATTTTGTATATGCCATGAGAGTCGGCTCTGAACCTTTCGGGGCGTGAATACCAGTCCTTGATTAAGTCAGAAAGGCTTTTTCCATATTGATCACACTCCTTCTTGTTAAAATTCACTAGGAAACTGGCATTATGAATGAATTTTGGTGTTGGAGATAGCTTTTACATCACCTGTATGTGTTTTGGTCGAAATGATCCCACAACTAGCTTCTGAGAATTGGATATAGTTCTGGTTGGGATATCCACATGCTCTGGTGACCATCCAATCATATCATTATAAAGTAAAAGCCTCGACCTTGTTGCTACCTTATGTAGCTCTGACTGAGCTACAATCTTGTATTTGATAGATAAGTCTTTATTTTCATTGTTTCTCGAATCATCCGGACAATTTACCAGTTCATACTGTAGGATGTTGAATACATCCATCTAGGTTTTGACTATGTCTATGCTTCTGGGCGAGGTGTCAGAGAAAAAATCCGAGTTCTGGCCTGAACTTTCACCAGTTTCTGTAATTACTTTTTGTGGTGGCATGGTAGTAGTTCTCAGAAACTTGTTATTTGTCACAGAAAATGCACATGAATGAGTGTCTTGCTAAGCAAGTTCTGTCAAAATGAGAATGTAATTAAAAACGAAAAACCTTTCTTGCCTTAAACACATCGATTTGCATATAACTTCACTAATAATGCGTTTAATTATTTTAATAAAAATATTTGGGCATTAAAGAAGGATTTTATTTGAGATCATTTTCCCAGGATGGCCATTTAATGTCATTAATGGTCGATATTTCGTGATCAGAAAAGCATGAATGAAATTTGATCTCACCTGTATCGCAAACACAACATAAACTCAACGACTAGATAAGAATGTTTTATTTTGTTAATAAATTGAGTTTATATTTTTAATTAATTATGTTTAACCTTAATCCATTTTAGGCTTTCGGGTCCCGACTTATCTTATTTCAGTTCAAGCTATGATCCCCGGACTCGTGAAATCATGATTGATTAATTAATATTAATCACTTCTTACTTTTTTTAAATAATCGCGATTAATTAAGGGTTTCGTGACTTCGGGTATCGGGATTTAAAGTTTTTGTTCGAGGAAAGATTTTCGAAATGTGAAGTTGTGATAAGGTTTAATGATCGTTAATAATTTTTATTCATTTAATTAACCTGATTTAACTTAATCTAGTTTCATGACTTCATATATCGGGAGTTTGGGGTTCTTTACATGTCTAATTATTAGTATCGTGAAGTCCCGAAACTTGACACTTTGAAGTCTGTCTTTAGCGATTTGACTTTTTAATGAATGGGCGGCTCCATAACTTTTAAGGATTTTAGATAGTTGGATTGATCGGGAGACTTTATCAATGGTGGTATACAAGTACACGTTTTTCCTTATTTAAACAAGAATGAAACTTATTTAAGTCTAAAGTTTAGAAAAATTTATATGTTTCAATAGGGCCTCTTGGACCCAGGTCTATGGCACCCCAACTACATGAGGCTGCATAGATGAACTACGATCCTTGATCTTGACCATGGGCACTATACGAGTGAGCGTGGTGAGGTTTCGCTTTACCCGTCTCAACATTCTCTCAGCCTCTCCGACTGAAGGTCCCCCTACTGTTGTTGCTGGTCCGACGACCACTGTCGGTGTTTCCTCTAGTTGAGGATGCCTCCTTATCCTCGCAAAAGATGTTGGACGCATTGGTCCCACATCTGTACATAACAGATACATAGTTGTTAGATACTCTGGTACACATAAAAATGATATATATAAAAAGAATTTTTTTTTTTTTTTTTTAAACAAAACGTATCTATCTCTCCTCGCTCTGCTCCAGGAGGTAGGGGCATGTCAGTGTCCCTCAATAATTTGATCTCGGCATAGGGGTAGTCCTCTATACCTAGAATCTATTGAGACCATGAGTCAAGGAAAGTATCATTGAAGGTCTCTATGGTCCTCGCCCCCCCTGTCATGGCAATAATGATGCCCATCTACAAACTGTTGGGAGTGAGGCCACATGCCCTCACATTGTCTCTCATGGAATAAGACTGGGAAAACTCTCGAATAAGAATGAGCACAAAATTGTCCCAAATCTGATGTTTTTGTTACTCCGCCTGTGAAACTCAGTGAGTTTTCTCTTAATGTAGTCTATCATGGTCGTACTCCATTCGAATATTCGTGCATTTAATCATTGTACTGCACAATGGATGTGCACCCAGGAGGCCTAATGTAAGGTCGCGGATCTAATGATCCTCCCAATGAGTAAAACTAACACTTTCAGTGATAGGTTGGTAATATTGTGGATTGGCACCTAAGAACCTACTTTATCAATGTCAGACTCACAATGTATTTCAATCAACTCAACAATATTGTGGTGCCTGGGGGGAAAATCACGCAAGTTGATTGGTTCACCTCTCTTTAGGAGGTCAATCAAAAAGTAAATGTCTTTGATCGTTAGAGTCAACGACTACTCCTCAAGCATGAACACCTCAACGTCGGGGTGCTAATAGTCCACCAAGGAATTCAACAGCTTGGGTTGTGCCCTCATGAATTGACACTGGAAGAACTTCCACAAACTCCATTGTCTCAATGCGGCCATAGCTGCAGGGTCCTCATCGACCAGGATATCTATGTCTTTGTGCTCCCTCTCTCTCCAGTGGACATACATCCTATCAAATGACAAGTTCAAAGGGGATTTAACTCTTTTACTTTCAATTTTTCCATGTTCTTGAGGGTGTACATGGGCTGTATTGGGAAAAGTTGCGTATGAGCGTGCACAAATTGTTTTCTTCCTGCATACATATGCGGGTTGTCCTTGGATACCCTGCGTACACTTAGGGACGCCCCCTTTTAGGAGTGCGCCCCCCCAAAAAAACTAAAATAAATGCAAAAGGGAAGTATTGAAATGCAAGAGAGGTTGATTTGTACTTACTTAGTCCGAGCAGAAGTTCCTTTCATCCTTTGAATCTCTCAGAATCAACGCTTTTAGAAAAGGGGTCTTTTTGGATTTTTGGTCAATTCTCAATTTGCAATGGTGATAACGAGATGTCAACTTCTATTTATAGACCTTTTTGGCCCTTTTTGTCATTTTTTGAACCCTTTTGTCATTTTTCCTGGCTTGAAAATCATTTAACGTGGTTCTTCAGTTTCTCATTGGATGTTACAATACACTTCACTTTTGGTTTGGAAAACGTTTTGGGAGATGGGTCACTTTTAAAGATTCTTTGGTAAAAGTCATTTTTCCAAATTTTTGCATTTAAGTTAGGATTCCACCTCCACGTTTTTCATCTCATTGTATTTTCTTCTTTTCCACAAGATCGAACCCACCGAATTGTGACACAAAACTGTCATTGCTTCTTTAGAAGTGTCGTAATTTGGTGGTAGATCCTACCTCTACATGCATGCCCTAGGTAGATCCTAGTTGCATTTTGGTATCCATGTTTTCATTAATGACATTATCCTCAGGATTCCTTGTTAGTCTTGTCCTGATTACGAGATTGAGCCTCATACATCTAATATGTCATCACTCTTGGCCTCACCCTCGGGACTCACAGAAAACGAGTATTATTTTAAGTCATTTTCAAACTCTTTAAACATCAAAATATTGTTGAGCGATCTTGTTGTCCTTCATGCTCACCAAACTAAAATTGGAAGGCACGTCTGTCTGATGGTATTTTACCCCTTTTTCGTTCCAGCTGGTCAATTTTATGAATAAAGGTACGTTCTAGGAACTTTGGTTCTCTAGAAGACTATTCTTAGGTATAAGTTTAACCCTTTTTTGGGCATGAGGGACTAAATTTATGAAAAAGGAACCCCCACGGAGTCCATAGTTAAGCTCTTTTCAGACTCCTTAAAATTGAAAAGATTGTCAAGTGACCTTGTTTCTTCACACTCGTTAAAATGGTCGAGAATAAAATCCCCTAAGGAGTCCATAGTTAAGCTCTTTTCAGATTCCTTAAAATTGAAAAGATAGTCGAGTGACCTTGTTCTTTCACACTCATTAATTGGTCCAGAAAAAAATCTACTGCCATGAGTTTACCCCTTTTTCTGGCTTGTAGATTAAGGAGGAAAATGGTACACCTCGGGAGATTCATCTCGCCAGGAGATTTCTCCTAAGTATATTTTATAATTTTTTAGGCTAAGGAGACTAAATCTAGAAAAAGGCTGTGAGTCCATAGTTAATCTCTTTTCAGACTCCTTAAAATTGAAAAGATTGTCGAGTGATCTTATCTATGTCACACCCGTTAAATTGGTTTTGAATAGACGTCATTTCGATGCTAGTTTATCCATTTTTTGAACTAACTAGACTACCTTCGAAAAATGTACCCTAGCGGAGTCTTGTTTTATGCTTTTTTAGACTCTCTAAAAATGAAAAACCACCGAGCTTACCTTTTCTGGGCTCATGAAAAATAGATTGGAGGGGGTTTCATCATGTCTTTCTAATCAAAGTTTCATCTCTATATCTTTGGCCTAATGCCGGCTCCATGTTTCTCTCAACTCAACCTTTTAATCATGCCTTATATGCAAGCTTTGTATCACTTTTCCTCTACAACCTGACACCTTGACCCATGGAAGAATTTTCACGTGTCCTTTCCTTGCACATGTCTCCTTGCTATGAGAATTAGTGTGTTCCTTGTGCTTGGAACTAGTATGCTTTGCGACACTCCTTCCTCCTTTGCAACGTAGCATTCTTTTATTCTTTTTCAAGCTCCTCAAAATATTGAAAAAGATAAGAAAATCAAATATACCCCAAAAAGAGGACGAGAAAAGTATTTTCTTTTTATGGAAGCACAACGATTCACCCTTGGAAAAAGAACATCCTTTTCTTTTTCGTCAAGCATTTGGATTTAATATGACCTTATGAATTTGTTCTTGCTACATAGATTTGTGTCCTCCTCCATTTGGTTATTCTTCCAAACACATGGAGAGTTTGTGTTGCCTCCTTCATCATGAACTTATGTCAATGTCATGTTGCTTGAGTCAGATCATCTATCATGGTGTTTTCCAATGGAATTTTTACCCAACCTGAGTCATCCTTTATGAAGTTTGTCTCTTTCCCTCATGCCCTACCATCCCCATAAGTCCAATCAAGTATTTAATAGAAATCAATGAATTTCTCTACCTGATCACCGAGATCCTCTTATCTATTCCCTGATGAGCTATCGAAGACCTATGGGTAGTGAATTCGTAGACTCATATTACACTCCTAGCCTAATTTTGAAGATCTTGAAGTTGTTGCTCGAGCTTTGAAGGCCTCATCTCCAAACATCAGGCATCATTTGGCTTCTTAAATATTGATACTATACATGTATATCTTTGATTTTGAGATGTAGATCCGCTATGTATCGCTCACAGATACTCTTTATATAGTTATAATACATGTATTTGTAGTCTATTTGATTGGAAACCATGATTTATTTCATCCTGAGCATGGGTATGCCTACCTCGGTCAGACAATTATTATTTTTGCAGACGACACCTCTCGAACTCTGGTTCCAGGCTCACTCGCTTCGTATGTTGGCGAATATTTGTAATGTATTTCAGCCATCATATGCTCTTATGAACTCACACATTAGGGGGCATCTATTATAACCCTAAATTTCACCATACATGCATACCTAGCATTTGGCCCTCTTACTTGCTATTTTTTCCAAGCCATCACTGAGCAGCTCTTCTTAAAAACCATATTTTTGAAGATGTGCATGCCCTGCACCACTAATTCCCATGTACACATGCTTTATACACCACTATATATTATGTACATACCCTAGATGCACCATTACATCCCGCGTATACCCACAAATTTTGCAAAAATTAAAAAGTTGCAAGGAATTCGTTGAGATTACGGGCTATTGGGTAGTTTTCCAACTATCCCACCGCCTATAGCCCGTCACCCAACCAAATAACCATCCTTTTGTCATATAAAAGGAGTTGTTGGGGTATCATTACTAAGAGAAGCATAAGAATAGTTAAACTCTTCCCATTTCACATCCCCTCCTTGCCCCAAGAAATTTCAACCACCTTGTGAGTTTTGTGTCAAAATTATCCATTCTTTCCTTTTTCCTCCATTATAAGCCTATGCCATTTACCTAGAGAGAAGTGTCAGAGGAGAAAGATACATGGAAGTTCACTTGGATATTAGTGAAGAGGATCCCGGACCAAGTTCGAGGAGCAGCCACTGATCTCACTGTAAGTAAACTTTCTGATATCAATAAAAGGAATACTTTTTTTGTCTCGCAATATGATGTGTTCAATGTTTATGTTTGATTTATGTTTTATACTGACATATAAAACACTAATTCATATATGAAATACATGTTCATAGTTTCTTGTTTGTCTTTTTGTGAATGTAGGTCAACCTTGGGAGGAGACTTGTAGTTGAGGAGCAATGGAACACAGAAGGATCGACACCGGACATAGAGTTTAAGGTAGAGTTATCAAATATTTTTACTTTGTATTTCTTGTATGAATGTGGGGTATATTCAGGGTAGTATAAAGAGTAGGAGACTTTTATATGGTTAAATATGCCTACATTTTGAACCCTAGTGTAGTCCATAGGGGGGTTTTCCCGCTATATCACTTATAAACTCTAAGCTACATGGATATCCTACTTATTTCAAAAAGAGAGAAAAAATAATTTTTTTGAAAAGAATCTTGCTGGTGGGCAAGGTTTGAAAATAAAAAAGGGGGGTTCTCCCAGAATTATGTACTTTTCTTCAAGTCTTTCACGTTGCTTCACTCAAAAAAATCACTTACTCTAACAATTAGGTACAACTTTGATCCTAGAATTTGTAGATGCAACTCATCCTCTAGGAAGCTGTCAAAATTTTGACATCATGAGTAACCTACTTCATAATATTACTCCAATATCATTTTTTTGGATTTCTATTCTAAGACTTTTGGGACCATTGTTATAATGAGGTAGTTCTTTTAGAATCATTGATTTTTTATTTTCGACTTTTCGGACCAAACCAATGTGGTCCATCATCAGGGATCAATATTTCAAGATTCGGTAATGAAAACAACAATACATATTATGAAGTAAACAAATGAAGTTTATGTCCCTACACTGAAGGAGTCAAATAATTTTTCAAAGTATTGTATGGAATATTCAAGCATGGCGGGTGTTGTGAATAGTATTGGAAGAAAATTGCTTCATATTTCCAGCAAAAATAAAAAAAAGGAAGTTGTTTGAGTTGTTAGCTCACTGAATGGGATGGAATATTCATCAAAGATGGACAAGTTTTTCATCAATAGTGTCTCCATGGATCATGTTTAAGTTATTTGACAATGGTATCACGTAATATCTTTAATATTTAGACTATATTCTATAAATAAACTTATTTAATCTTTTAGAGGCAATCCATATATTTCTCATATACTATTTCACACAAGACAAACCCTATATTTTTTCCAACTAGAAGTAAAGAATCGATACAAAGAAGGAGATAAAATTGTTGTATAGCGTCAGTCAACTCCAAGGTTGTTATGGAATTATGGGTGTAGATAACCTTAACGACTATTTTATAGTTGACATATCATTGGATAGAAAGGACCTTTGGTACCAAAATAAAATAATTATTGCACAGGGAAATGCTAAAATGTCTGAGCAAGTAAATGATGACTACAAGCTTTGAAATATTGAAACACTAAATATTAGACGAATCATACATCTTGGAGTCAACAAAAATTTTCAGGAGAAATTTTGTGCAATGAACATTGATTGAAATAATTAAGTGCACATGGTGGAATTATGTTGAAGTAGTTTGAGCTATTACACATCGCAATTATGATAAGATTTGATGAAAATTAATGGAATATACCCATAATTCGTGGTGCTGGAGTTTAAAAAATGAGGGTTCTTATACAACCATTATCTGTTGAATATCTAACTGAATATCGTCCCATCCAAAATATGCTTCCATATCTCCATGCCACCAGATTGATGAATTCCATTAACATGTGGAATTTACCAGTCGAGGCACCCAAAATTTCATCCACAAGTCACTTATCAAGTTGTAGTTATGTTTTTCATGATAGCGTTGGGGTTTCATTTGAATGTTCAAGTATTATCAGACGATGTCACACCATTGATCTATCGATTTAAAGAATTCTCTGGTCATATGATAAATACAATATTTGTCTATTCACATGAAAATGAGCACGTAATTGTAAGACGACTTCTAGGTATCATTACTTTTCTTGGGCAACCTTTTCTTTATGACTTATGATATGAAGTTCTATGAAAAATTAATTTCATCATTTGTGAGTAGATAATTATGTGGAAGATTTGTCAATTGGGTGTAGCTTGGATGGTTGTGAGGAATGATTGTTATCCTCCCCACTCGGGTTCAATTCTCATAATGACATAAATAAATCTCATAATGAGTATGTTGTAATGGCTTCGAGCCTATATGTATTGGAAAGTTGCCTTTGATTCTTAATTAAATAGCAAGGCAATTGTTATTTTCGGGGAAAATATTCCTTCAAGTGAAAAAAAACATATGTGGAAGATTTGGAAAGATGTTTTGACAAATATTGATGTGTTTTGGTTCTCATAAGTTGGACTTGTGATATGTGAGCGGTTCTTCCACAGGTAAAAGTTCTATGAAATTGCGTGATTTTGAGTATAAGTGCAGAAAGTAGAGCTATGGGAATAACATAATCAATGCATAACAAAGGGTAAAAGTGCAAGTTCCATAAGTTGAATGCGTGACCAAATTTATCACTTAATTTGAATGTTCAAACCAGAATGATTTAACAAGGCCACTGGTTGGAGGACCATTACTCACGAGCCATGAATATGAGCCACTCAAAGAACTACATCAAGGTGATAATCCAGTGAAAGATATATACAAAAAATGACAAAGAGGTGAATCACACTCATTGTTACCCCTTCATATAGGTCACTTCAAACATATGCATTTGCATGCATTATTGAGCCGAAATCGAAAATGAAGGGTTGAGAATCATAAGTAAAAAGAAAGCATGCCAACAATTCCATGGACACATTGTTGCGAGATATGCATTCAATTGGATCCTCAAATCCATCTCTTGATATCTCATCCAAGTATTCTTCATATTGACAAAATGAGAACCAAAGAAGATAATATAGATAATATGAAATTGGAAACAGGAATGAGCAGAGCACAATTCATTAAAAGAAAAGAGCTGAGTTAAATAAGCTTCAACAAATCAAGAAAATCAAGAAACAATTGTATAGCTAGTCAGGACAACTGGCAGTGTACATTCACATATTGTTTAGGTTACATATATAATTAATACTCCCTCTTAAACTCAACAATTACAAACATCAACATTGATAATGCCCAAGTGTTGTCTCTGAAAATAAAATAAAAAGATTTTCCTAGTGGCTTTGTAAAAATATCTTCAAGCTGATATCGTGAGCCAAAAAATTGAAGTGCTATGTCACCATTATTGAATATCTCACGTATGAAGTGAAAGAGAGTTTCAATATGCTTGTGTTTATTTTGAAACACATGGTTTTTCGATAAAGCAATTGGTGAGGTGTTGTCACAGAAGATAGGAGTTGGCTCATTATATGTGTGTGACATATCATTCAATATTCTTCTCATCCACACATCTTGACAGGAAGATGAGGTAGCAATGAAATACTCTGCCTCTGTAGAAGATATTGATACAATGGGTTGCTTCTTTGATGCCTAAGAAATCAGGTTTGTGCCCAGGTGAAAAGCATGTCCTGAGGTGATTTTACGGTCATCTAGGTTACCTGCAAAATCACAGTCTGTGTAATGAGAGAGATGATTATCATCATACTGAGTGTACCATAAGAAAAAATTGAGAGTGTGTACAACATATCTCATAATCATTTTCGCAATCTTCCAGTGAAAATCTTTGGGGGATTCCATGAACCTGAAAACAAACTAGTTTCATACATAATATCAAGCCTAGTTGTTGTAAGATACAACAAACTGCCTACTAAACTTTTGTACAAGGTAGAATCCACTGTAGGTCCTTCATCTTGCTTGCTCAATTTTTTGCCTAGGGGTATAGGAGTTTCTGATGGATTGTAGTCTTCCATGCAGAATCTTTTGATGATGTTTGCTGCATACTTTTTCTGACAGACAAAAATGCTTTTGGTTGATTGGTCAACCTCAATCCGTCAAAAATATTTCATTATGCCAAGATTTTTCATCTAAAACTCAGATTGCATGGCATGTGTTATCACTGAAATTTCGTCCGCACAGGGCGACAAGAACTCTGCATCGTCAACACAGAAAAACAGTCATTCATGGCACAAGGATCAATTCCACAGCACAGCAAAAGGGTCAAAACTATACAAAATGGCCAAAAAATTAAAAGGCGCTGTGCATCCACTGGGTGCGCGCACGCGCGCGCGATATCTTCGTACTTAGAGCGCATATGCACGGCTGTGGGGTACAAAACCCACGCGCCTGCCAAACGACGCATTTATGAAGCTGGTCGGCCTCCCAACCACTAATGGATCGGCTCCCAAGTTGATTTGACATCAAATCCGAGCTCAATCTGCGTGGGGA
>JZKD02S2225536.1:290794-318403 GCA_000966675.3 Picea glauca
CCTCAAGAGCCTTCCATTGGAGAGGGAAGGGACCCAAGTCCTCTTTCTCCATTGTGTATCTTTGGATTTCATCTATCAGACCAGCTTATACATTGGTGATATTGGTCCATTGTCACTTGTTTTTATTTTTTCATTTCTATGCTCATAGTTTCATTTAGTTTTTGTTTAATTCTTGTTAATAGCTTAGTTTTTTTCTTTCTAACCTTTTACATCATAGCTGTCATGCCTAGCAGAGCCCGAGTAGGCATGTAAGCACTCACTTTTTGCTCATCACACGACGAAAAGAGTGCAAACAACATGTTTAAAACTGGTTAACTCAATATTTCTAGTATATATCATGTCATCAACATATAAACATACAATCATAATTTTACCTTATTGATCATTTTTGTTGTAGAGAGTTGGTTCATTTTGGCTTCTGCTAAAACCACTCTTGATCAGGTAAGTGTCAATTTTGTTGTACCAAGATCTTGGAGATTTCTTTAAAACATACAAGTCTTTCTTCAACCAATACACTTTAGCTGGATTCTCTTTGACTTCAAATGCAAGTGGCTAATCCACATAGACCTCTTCTTCTAAGACATCATTCATGAAAGATGACTTGACATCCATATGGTATAATTTCCATTTGTGTTGAGCCATTATGGCTAAGAGAGTCCTTACATTGTCCAACCTTGCTACCAGAGAAAACATTTCACCATAATCAATACCTAGTTGTTGTGAGATTCCTTTGTCAAAAAATCTTTCCTTGTGTTTTTCAATATTCCAATTTTCATTGAGTTTAGTTTTGTAAGTCCAATTAACACCAATACTTTTCTTGTGTCTTGGAAGATCAATAAGATCTCATATTTTTTTCTTCTCAATGGAGTCAATCTCTTGGTTCATGGCTTGAACCCAATGTGGCTCTTAAGATGCCTCTTTAAAAGATGTAGGTTGACATGAAATTAATGAAAAAGGATTGTGTTGATCAATATCATCCAACTGCTGATGGATTTCTCTCAAGCTTCAAGTTCTTTGATTTTGAAGTTCAGAGGATGAATTTTTGCTCGAAGTAGAGTTGTCCTGAGGATTTTCAGGCTTTCCTTGTACCTGCAAACTTGGAAGGGAAGGCTGATGTGATTGTTTTCCGAAATTTTTTGTGTTTTCAGGAAAAGTGGAAGCATTGGATTTTGACTGTCCATAGGCCAATTTTCAGACTCACTCCAGAATTGATTTTCAAGAAATTAGACATCTTTGTTGATGATTAGTTTCTTTCAAATTAGATTGTAGAGTATGTGGGATTTGGATGTCTTATTGTAGCCAACAAAAATGGATTTATCACTTCTATCATCAATTTTCTTCTTCAATTTGGAAGGTATGTGAGTGAATGCTATGCATCCAAATGTCCTAAGATGAGCAACATTTATCTTTTTCCCACTCCATGCTTCTTGAGGGACCTTCATATTGAGACTCGTGGTTGGATATCTATTCAATATATAAACTTAGCATGCTATTTCTTCATCCCAAAACAGATTTGACATAAATTTCTCTTTGAGAAGGCTTCTTTCCATGTGTGATAGATAAACCTGGCTATAGTTTGCATGATGATGCCTTGTGATTTGAAGAAATTTGAAAATTCTTTGGAGATGTATTCTCCTCCTCCATATAACCTGAGAGCTTTTACATATTTTCCACTATGTTTTTCAGCTTCAACTTTGAATTCTTTGAACTTTGTAAAAGTTTCAGACTTATGTCTGAGAAAAAATATCCAATTTTTCCTGCTAAAGTCATCAATAAATGTTAGAAAATAAATGATACCACCTATTGAATTTTTTTTCATTGGTCCACATAGGTCAGTGTGAACTAGCTATAAGTGTTGTTTGGTTTGAGTGGAGGACTATGGAAAACTAGTTTTCTTATGTTTTCCAAGAATGGAAGACTCACATGGGGGATTTTTCCCCTAGAAGTCAGGTATTCCTTTGACTATGGAGTGCTTATGTAGAAGGCTTAGACTCTGAAAGGGTATATGTCCAAATATTTCATGCCAAACCATAGTTTCATTGGGGGTGGATGCACTTTATGCATATGATTGGATCAGATTTGTAGTTCTGAGGGTCAGGGGAAACATTCCATTCCTAGTCATGTGGATTTCAGAAATCAATTTTCTGTTGGGGGTTTTTATCATATATCCTACATGATTCTCCTTCAAAAAGTACCTTATAGCCATGTGCAATTATCTTTCCTCCACTTAACATATTATGTTTCATATCTGGAACATGATAGACATTGTTTATGTCTCTCTTTACATTTTGTTTAGTAATAATAGGTACATGTCCTTTTCCTTGAAATTTGACTAAGGAATCATTTCCAAGTGTAATATCAGATGAAATAGAAGAATCAATGAATGAAAGTGAATCTTTATTACTTGTCATGTGATTGTTGCATCCACTATCGAGCAACCATAGATCTTTGTGTTGTTCTTTAGTCATGTTGCATGAGAGAAACATACCATCTGAGGTTTGTCCTTCATGATTTGAGACATGTGCTCTGTCTGAGAAATGATCTTCTTTCTTATTCTAACATTCAGATCCATAGTGCCCATACTTTTTGAAGTAATAGCATTGTATGTTTTATTTTTCATTTGATCTTCTCCCTCTTCCTGTTTGAGGTTGGAAATTATGATTTTGTTGTCTGTGACCTTGGATATTTTGATTCTGGTTTTCTTTTTTGTGACCTTCACTTGAGTGATGGTTACTTGGACTTCTCTCTCTTCCTTGGTGACCTCTACCTCTTCCTTTGTTGAAGGATAATTGATTCTTGAACGAATTAGCTATTGACTCATCTTCGAGATGTAGTCTGGTCTCTTGTGTAAATAGAGAGCCCATTAATTCATCTGTTGAAAAAATTGACAGATCCTTGGATTCAGGGATGGATGTAACAACCATTTCAAATTTATTTGGTAGACTTCTGAGGACTTTCTCAACAATTATTTGATTAGGGATGGCTTCACCATTCAATCTGATCTGGTATACAATTCCCATGACTCTGGTCATAAAATGATCATAGTTTTCAGACTCTGTCATTTTTAAAGTCTCCAAATGCGACCTCAAGGTCTGCAGCTTGACTGTTTTTACCCTGTCATTTCCTTGGTAAGTTGATTTAAGGATGTCCCATGCTTGTTTTGAAGTAACAACGCCTGTGATTTTTGAGAAAATTGAGTCATCCACTGAGTTTTGAATCCATAATTTTTCCTTATTCTCTTTGTTCCTCTATGTTGTCTCAGAAGTTCTCTACTGATTCATCATGGAAACAAGGTCTTCTTGATCTGGTTCCACATAGCTAAGATCCACTGTATATGAACACTCTTTTAATTGCAAAAAGGATCTCGTTCTAAGAGAAAAAAACTCATATTTATTTCCAAGAAGAATCGGTCCTTGTGTTGGTCCTAAATTGTTAGAGGTGTCCATATTGTAAAAAATTGAACAGAATTTTTTTTTGTTAGAGATTTGCGTGCTTACTTGTTTCTTGCACGTAAAAACAGGTCTGTGAAATCCTCCATGTGACTTCGGGCCGAAAATCACGGGAGAGACCACTTATTTAACTTCGATCTGGATGGATATGACTATATGAGCGCGAGATCTACGGAGTGAGATCTTTGACCAATGTTCTTTAGCAACTTTATCCCCTCAAATGGCAAAATCGGGTTTTCTGAGTTTACTTGAGAGCCAAAAAAAAAATTATTTTAGCTTCTCATGTGACTAGGGGATCAAAACTAGGCGCTCTGGGTATTCATGCTTCGAGCATTTAGACACTGAAGGTCTCAATTTATCTGAATAGTTTAATGGCTAAATAACAGAATTATTTCAAAGATCTATGGTCCTCGCTGATTTGAGATCTATGGTCCTCGCTGATTTGAGATCAATGGTCCAAAATTACTCTCGGACTTCAGGCCTTCCGATGATACCGCTGCACATATCAATGGTTCTTGTTGATTTGAGATCAACGGTCCACAATTACTTCAGGAGTTTGGGCTTCGGGCCTTTTCAATGCATATTTATTACAATCCTCTGGAGTGTCATATCTTTGAAGTCAAAGATTTTCCTCCACGTGTCCTCTTTTTTAGGGCAGCCGAGATTCACTTCAGGATCTTAGGATTCAGTAGGTTTCCTCTGCTTGCTTGCGCGATCCTCTAAAGTTTCATATTTCTGAAGTGTTGGATCTAGCTGCACATGGCCTCTTGATTTCGATGGTCGATATTTACTTCAATACTTCTGGCTTTGGGTATTCTGAGGTTCACAACACCACAAACCTCGGAAGTGTTAACCTTCAAGAGTGTCATATCTTTCAACGTGTGTCCTCAGGATTCAATGGATTATATTTACTTTGGGACTTCGGGTAGATATTTTTCTATTTCTTCGCTTCGCAAAACCTTTCAGAGTGATAAGTATCTGAAGTGAGATATCTGGAGACGTGTGTCTTCATTGATGGATGGTCTAGACGAACTCTGGGCTTCGGGCCTTTGGGACTTCTAGCCTCTCGCATTCGTCTTCCTTTCGAAGTGGTTATTTGTCAGAGTGCAAGATCTCCTGCCATGTGTCCACTTCGATCAATGATCTAGATCTACTTCGTCTCTTTGGAGCTTTAGGCCTTCAGGATTCCTTTACTCACTCAACCTCTTCTTGATTCCTCTCATAGTACAAGATTGCCTGACATGTGTTCCTTGATTGAAGATCAACAACCACGAGTGATTTCAGAAAATCAACTCACTCACTCTTTAATTTTCTTCCCGATCTCTGCAAAGAGAAGATGCTCGTTCGTAGTGGGATCGATATCCACCATTGATCTGTTGATCTAGAAAGATCAACGATCCTAAGGAATTGCGGGCTCACAACTTACTCATTATTTAATTTCCTTCCCGATCCTCGCAATGTGAAGATGCTCGTTCATAGAGGGATCAATATCCACCATTCATCTATTGAAATAGCAAGATCAATGATCCTGATGGATTGCGTGCTCACAACTTGCTCATGCTTTAATTTCATTTTTGATCCCCGCAATGAGAAGATGCTCGTTCATAACAAGATTGATATCCACCATTGATCTATTGTTGTAGCAATATAAACAATCTTAAGGTATTGTGGGATCACAACTTGCAAAAATTTTAATTTCCTTCCTGATCCCTGCAATGCCTCCCCACCATCGATCTCTCTCCAATGAGATCTGATGGTCGTGACTTAATATTTTCTTGATCTGACAGTTGATATTGCTCTTGCTCAGATCTCCTTATCCATGGGCTCATCATTTCTGAGCTTAATTAAAGTCTTAGATATTTTCCCACGTCTAATCCTAGGACTGAAGTAGCTTCTCCTTTGTTGCTTTTGCAAACTTTCTCCTAAAGAAAGAATTTCACGAATATTTCACAAATTCTTTAAATGATCACAAATATTTAATTGTTTTGTCCTTCTACATCTCTTATTCCTTGCGCTTGTTGTCTCCAATGATCGTTTGAGCGTAATGTGGACTTCTCTCCAAGATCTATGAATAATCTTATGTCATGTGCTCTTGTCTGCGAGACAATGTAAGCTTTGTGCTCTTCTTCTTAGGATTGGTCTGCTCTCCATGCACTGTGAAGAGGCTTACTTCCTAAGCTCTGATACCATGAAAAAATGAGAAGCAAATAAGATAATACAGAGAATATGAAATTGGAAACAATAATGAGCAGAGAACAATTTATTAAAGGAAAAGAGTTGAGCTAAATAATCTTCAGCAAATCAAGAAAATCAAGAAACAATCGTACAATTGGCCATGAATGTCGGTAGTGTACAGTCACATACTATTGAGGTTACAGATATAATTAACACATATGATGCTGATCATAACATCAGTACTATTCTCAATGACATTCTCAAAAACATGCTTTCAACCAGCTCAGATTTCACTTGCCTCATTGGCACAATCCAAAGCATTTGGGAATCATAGATAATGAGATCCACTAACAAGTAGTTTCTCACCTTGAAGAAAATTGGTGGGTTTTATCTTACCAGGAAAGAACATGTCAACAAAATATTTAGTATTACAAATCTCAGTTAGCTCAAATCAACTATTGACTAAAGGATGCATGTGCCCTTGGCCTGAAAGTGCTATCATGTAGAGAACCTTCTTAGATACACTTCATGTTCCCACAAGAAATATGAACAATGTTTAGACTCCAACAACTGGTAGCAGGTAAACCCTATCAGATTGATAGTACACAAGATTTTATAGGTGTATTCTTCACTGTTCAAGAGCATGAGCAAGATTTATTGAGTGAATTATACTTTTTTAATTTCATTTTTCCCAATTAGAACTGTTGAACCCCAACTCTTATGTTGGATATGTCCAAGTGAGAGATTTATCATCCTTCATCTATGGAGTCGTCCAATGGGAATGAACTCCCAACCTTTATAACGAGGATGAATCCTCTATTACCAAATCTGGTTATGGAAAACCACCATGGGTTGCTTACTACTCCAAAGGATTCATTACAAGTAAAAATAAATTTCCAACAATCTCTCATTCATCACAACGAAGTTATGATAATGCACTCCTTAGAAGCCTTACTGGTTTATCATACTATATGGCACAATTTTCTGAATGCTCTTAATAATTGGACTACGACATGGTTTTCTCACATAAAAGTAGATTTCCACAGGGTTTTATTTTATACCAACTCCATGAAAATCCATGTCCTCAACTGGATTCATCTTTGATTTCACTACCTTTTGATGTGGTTCCCCTTTTGGACATTAAAATCAACATTTCATTAGAGAGATACTGAGGAATTAACACAATGGCAATGGGTCGACAGGTCACTTGGGTTTTATGAGCCCCAAGAATTTGTATATATAGTCTACAATTGGTCAACCCTACAATTGGGTATTCCAAAGAAAGAAGACAATGTTTCTTGGGTATTCCAAAGAAAGAAGAAGATGTTGCTTGAGGACTAGGGATAGTTTTTGTTGGGGTATGATGGGTGCCTATTTTGTTACATTTTGAGCTAGTCCTCCTCTTTGAAGGAACACTTTTTTTCCTTGTTTACCTTCTTTCTTTCTCCACATAACTAGTATTATCTCCCATATACTTCCACATGTAGCAACAAAATGTTGGATTGTTATTTTAGAAGATTAGTTAGTTTATCACGCCGAAAGGCGTACACCTATTGACAATGGGCAGATTTAATAGGGGTTTAGTGCTTAATAAGTTCTCTATGGACATGATTAAATATGGATGGAATATTCTTAGTAGTCACACAAAATAAATGGTTGTGATTTCAATCATTAACTTCCTAGCTATTATAAGGATATCAGTTTATGTGTTTACTTTGATAGCTAACTGATTGCCACATAAGTGATTAACAGAAATTAAAATATTCTTTTAAAGATTCATTTCATCTTCTCAGCCTTTCGGCGTTCACCAACAGTTATTTTGCTGTTGTGATAGTTTAGATAATTTAGGCTAATATCTTGAGAGTTTGCATTATGATGTCATATCTAACAAATGTGTAGATACAATATTAAAGAAGAAAATGTTCATCCTCACAAGAATCTATGAATTCAATAAAAGAATCAACACAATTATTACATCATAATTTATTTTGGTAACTAATTATTATGAGAGGAGTATCGTTTCAATTTCCTATAATATAGGAAATTAATGTAATATAGACATCACTATCAAGAATCACAATTGTTTTATATGTTATTTAATTTAAAATATGTCCTAAACTGTCTATAAACAAGTGTTGCATGGTAACTTAGTTCCTACAAAATAATGAACTAATGACCTAAACTGCCCTGAAAAATAAGTAGAAATTAACATTAATTTCAAATCTATTAAAATATACTAAGATTATATTGATTTCAAATCTGTTAAAATATGTTCAAGACTCGATGGTTTTATCATGGTGAAATAATTGATGATTGATTAACAATGATGATTTTTATGATTGATAGTGATGATTTTTATAATTTAATTGAAGGCATCCGCATCGATTTCAATTTCTGCCAAAAAGGTACTCCACCAATAAGAATAGAGGGTTATTTTTCCACCAGAAGAGGCATGATTAATTTCGTCATGACTAAATCCAGGACAATGGATCTATGGGTCGTTGAACAGGATACACGCGCCTTAATTGGGAAAAATGAAAATGGATAAACTCCTAAAATTAGAGTTGCAAGTCAACAAAAAAATATGAAATAATCCTTTATAGTTTCGCATAGTTAATAAAACCTGAAAAACCAAAATATTAAACCCTACAATCAAACCTGGGAGCCCTGGTCACTGGTCTCATGAAAGCATGCGAGAATCCTATTCCTAGGTATGGGGAATTCCAGTAAAATCTCCACTAATTCGGACATATCATCATAATCCCGCCCCCCTGGCCTGCATGATGGATGAATGAAATAAATATCTTAACACCCAAAGTTAGCCAGTAATGCACCATAAATATAAGAGAAACTATTGTCTTGAAGCTGCAAGAGAAGGGACTCTTAGGCATAGTCGCTGAAATTAACCACAGAAGCGGAACTATTAGAATCAGTTTGAAAATAATTAGAAGCAGGGCATGGCCACTTTGGCTTCAAGAGCTCACTGGAGAGCATACTAGAGTGAGCCGCGAATAACACACTCCATGTTCTCTTAACTACAAACTGCCCAAAAATGAATGAAATTAGTACATCTGGAGTACACTAATTAGTCCCATCTTATACGTATCCTTACATAAAAAAATTGTATGTATCTACGTACGCTGGATGCTGCTATCGCCATCAATAACTCTCGATGGCCAAAAATTAAATTTAATTGCAATAACTCTTTGTGGCCAAAAAAAAATTTAGTTGCAATAACTAACTTTCAGTAATAAAAATTTAATTGCAAAACATGAGAAAGTACCTCACATTAATTGTTTAATTAATTCTAAACTTTGATTGAAGTGAAACCTACAATAACACATTCAATATATTGACCAATAAATTTGAGAAAACATGTTTTTATATAATATTAAAAATATATATATTTATTTATTTCTAATGTTAAACATTAAACTTTGCATACAAATATAAAAGTCAAAAAAAATTAATATAAAGTAAAAGGCAAATTGATTGCTAAATGTCTAACCTTGTATGATATAAATGTGCTTTGTTTATTTATTCCTATTACTTATTTATTTTGGTATTTTACTCTTTAATTTTTTCAGTACTATCAAATGAAAACAAACTAATAAAACTAATTTAATTAACAATGAAAACAAACTAGTAAAACTAATTTAATTAACAATGGGAAGTTACCATAGAAATTGGAATTAAAGTGTCTCATAATTCATTATATACCCAATATGTACACAACTGGTAAAATGTATTAGCATGATAAGCATGATATATATATTTAAAATTTGGTTGATAAATTCAATAACATGTAACATGGATTAGGGTTAAAATCGTCCAAACAAACAACACAATACATAGAAAGAAGACTTAATCATGGCATTTATAGTCTCTAGATCGACCAATAAATATGTCGGGAGTCAATGGATAGGAAATGCCCACAAGAAGGGTTCCCGATGATAGGAAAGGATATGGCGGTCATTCTTACAGAGGTAGAGGTGTGAACTTTAATATTTAAAAAAATAATATTTTTGCAGCCATCTATTTTGCAATAACATTTTAAATCAATCGACCAATAGTATGTAAGATAAATAAATTTAATATTTAAAATAAATAATAAGAGGTAGAGGTGTGAACTTTAATATTTAAAAAAATAATATTTTTGCAGCCATCTATTTTGCAATAACACCTTAAATCAATCGATCGACCAATAGTATGTAAGATAAATAAATTTAATATTTAAAATAAATAATAAAATTCATTATATGATGTTAAACTTTGAAAATATTGTAAATGTTTTTGGTCAACTCGAAACTAATATCAAATCAACATAATATCAATTGCTATAGTCCCCTTGGTAGAGACTAATAAGAGGGCCAACACTTGTATTTGATCAGTTTTACATATGAGAGATATCCTCTTGATAGTGTGTAATTGAGTAATTATTTATTGTTGTAATTTATATTAACGTCTTGCTCTTTTGGGGTACAACACTCACTCCATGAGAACAAGGGTTGTCTTGTAAATACTCTTTTTCATTTATGTTTTATGTGTTAGATTTTATTTTGCATTTATAGGTTTTTGCTACATGTGTTTATTTTTTATATTATATTTACATTTTCACAATGTGTGGTGTGTTTGACTTTTGTAATGTTATTTTCATTCTTAGATAGCAATGAAATTTAGTTTTCATAGAAGAATGTAGAAAACTAGTGGTATATAAATAATCAGGAGCCTACACATATAGTGCACAACATCTTACAAGTTTCTCTTAGAACTCCAAGTTGATAAATTAAATGCACAATCTCTTTTATTGCTCTTAATCTGTTAATTATAGGGTAAAAAAATGACGCATCAAACATGAGTAGTTGTGGAAGCCAAAAGGCCTATCTCATTCTATAAAAGAAAGTTTTATGTAACATAGAGCTGGACTTTTGGCCTAGAAATGATTGTAATACTTTTATTGTATAAAATAAAGGACAAAAGGACTATATTGTATCCATGAATGGTATTTGAATATTATATGGGATTTTTCTTCATTTCCAGTCGATGTTCATTAGTTATATGAATGATAATGCATATGAATTTTCTCTTTGTATATGGTTTAATAAAACTAATTATTTCATGGTTATTATCGGATGTAGTGACAATGTATCGGGCTTAGAAATAAATTTTTGTTGGAACACAATGGGAAGAACCGGTGTTAAAAATTAATTGACCAACAAATCTCAAGATATCGATCCTTTCAGCATAACCTGCAAGCAAGTGAAGTCTCACCCGATGTGCCTATGGGGTTTGCATGAACCATGTTTTCGCAGTCATGGGGGAATATGATGCCTTCATCCTTACTATTTACTTAACATTCATTCATACATTATGTGAAAAAAAAACATAAAAATACCATAGCATATGACATAATCATTCTACTTAACCATTCAACATATGTGTGAAACCATCAAATACATATTCATACTAATCATTAATCATCCATTCTATGTACGCAAGGAACATAAACAAAAACACATCATAACAAAATACACATCAGAACACAAGGATTTAACATGGTCCACCCCAAACTGGGATACATCCACAACGAATGACTTCTTATATTATTCATTCATAGTATTCCTTACAATGGGTGTGCACTACATTCATACAATGATCTTCAGTAAAAACCCAAACCTACCCAAGTCATTCTATGTTTTTGTGCACACATAACTCTCGACTAATATTCAAGTCAACTCATACTCATCCACTAGACAAAACTACAATATTGAACTTACAAGCTAATCAACTACTCATCCACTCATTTCGTTATATTCAATGTTACTTTCTACCCAAAGCCCATACATACTAATACATATACATTGGGGCTTAGCTCCTTATAATGTGGAAAAAATATCCCTAAACTCCTAACTAACTTTCTCCTTCCACGTGTTGACTCCTTAAAATATGTTAATTGTCTTCCACGCATGCTTCTCCTTTGTTGATTTTTTGCGTGATCTGCTCATGCATGAATCCTAAAATTTATCCAAAATGGCTTTCTCCAACAGGCCCCCAACATTCACATGTGGCTTGACTCGGACCACTTCAAGCCTATTTCCATGTCGTCATGAACTTCTAAATTTTTTCTTTAGTCGTCTTGACTTTTTCTTTGACTTGTGTTGCTTGTTACAAAATTTCCTATGCTAGCTCGTCTTCAACTTCTCTTCATTCTCTTGTGCTAATTGCCTCACGATGCCTTGTGTAGCTACCGATTCTCTTGATATTTTGAATTCTCCCTCCTACAATGCTTCTATCTTATGTGAGCAAGCCTACTATTGCGACCTCATTTTGTTCATCTATGAGTATAGTTTATCATTTTCTGTCATTGCAGTCATCATCTCTGTTGGTGGCAATGTGGGAATTATATCCTTGAATGTTTGTGCCTTTTTCTACATCATTTGTAACTTTTTCCCAAGTTCCTGTAGTTCTACATCTTCTGTTAATTGTGGCCAAACTCTTGTTCTTTCTTCATAAACCTTTGCACATTCTTCTTCTAGATTCCTGATATTTTCAAAAGTTGTTGCTTCCATATTCTCTCTTTTCTCCCTTTTATATCTTTCCCTCGGTGGGTTACTCGGTGTTTGGCATGCCTATAAATCAATAATATTTGTTCGGAATCCCTGAATGGCTTCGTCGATATTCATGAGTTTCTCTTCTAGGGAGGTGTATGCTTCTACAAACACCTATGGAATATGATTATATACCCCCTATACCACTTGTTGTAATTTCTCCGTCCTATGCACAAATTCATCTCTCTCCATCTTAAGTTGATCACATTCAACCTGTAATACATCCTTATCTGCAACCACCATTTTTCAAATCCATCAATGTTGAGACTGCGTGCAGTTGAAGTTCCTCTGTCACGCTTGTCTACAACCCATATAAAACTTATAGAGGTAGTTGATATAACACAAAGTCGATGTGACTAAGTGTCTTTTCTTTCTCCTTCAACTCTGTTCTGGGGAACTCTAATGCTTTCACTTCTATTTTCATTACCCGACACTCTCCTGATGTTTCCACTAAGTGGAATATTTTCGGTTGCACATTTGTCATCTGTGTTGTATTCGTCATATGTGATTGTTCTCCTAGGCTGACTGGTGATATTCTTTTTTTTTTACAAAATTTGTTGTAGCATGACAATATTCACTTGCACATCCAAATTCCTTTTTTCTTTCTTATGTTCCACATGCTCAAAAACTTCATCAATAGATTCCTTTACCTAATCGGTAATATTTTCTAAATCATCCTTTGACAGGACCTGGGTGGCCACTTCCTTAACTTCTTTCATATTATTTTTTTATGGTACTTATTTTCTAGTATCCTGCCCTTTCCACTTCTTCTACATGCACAATATTATCTTATATGTTGTTCTTGCATTATTTCCTTCATGTTTGTCTTCTTCTTCATCATCTCCTATCTCTTATGTTTATGGTTTTTGTGTCTCGGGCTTCTATGTTCTATCAGTGGGATATTCCACTCAACATACCATTATTCCATGATGTGTCCCATATATTCTTCAATGACCCGGTATCGTTTGGGAAGCCACTCTTGACTTGGGTCCTTCTTTGCTTGGATATACATGTGATCGTACCCTGCCTTAAATTTTTCAAATAGCTTGTATGCTTCTACCACCTGTGCTAAAATGCATTGTATTCTATGAATTCTCTTCTGAATACCCTCCTTATAGATATACAAATCTATATTTTTATCCTACTATGTTTCCTTGTGCACAGTATTCCACAACTTCATGTATCTTTTTCCAAACATGGTTTATTGGTTACTGAAAAAAATTGTGATTCTTCTAGATCCCTCCAAGACACTAATTCTATTAGTATCAACATCCATCTTAATGAAACTCCATACCTTAGTATTTAGATTCCCTACAGTCTATATGGAACTGGTTGACTAAGAAAGTCACCAAGTTCATTTGTATGCCTTCTATGCACATCTATGTCATTATTATTGCACATGCTGGCACTTGATCCACACGACACTTTCTCAACACTTTTTAAGTTAACACTTTCATTGAAAATTTTACACAATCATCATTAATACTTTCTACATTGATCCCACATGCTCCTCTAAACATTCCAAACTTCTCTTTCATCTTCTACGATAATGATTTTTCATTCAAATTGTTTGTAAAAGGTGGTAACAGATCCTCCTGTGCCATTGGAAATCCAGTTCTTCGCGCAATTGATTCCATGTCAATGGAAAAAACATTTTCCAACCTTAGATATATGACATGATTCATCTTAACAAAATATTCATGTAGGCATTAATCTCAATGCTTCTACCAAAACGTGGGATTTGTAACATGTTAAGGATCCATGATTTCTCCAATCGTACTGCCCAAGTCTTTGGCTCAACTCTAATAAACGATGTCTCTAGATTGATGAATGTCTTTGAATATTTCCTCGAGTTTAGGTCTAGGAAATTATTTTCTTCTAAAATATCATGATCTGTGAACTTCAAGATTGGTATTTCTCTTAGCATATACCCTTCAACTATTAATCTGGGTAAATTTTTTGGCTCCACAAGGTCATATTTTGCTTCCTTTTGTAGGTTGACCATATTTTCTGACAACTTCCTTGGTGGTATGTAATCCTTTGGAAAATTGTCCTAACTTGGCTCTAACGCAGATGTTCCTGAAGTCTCATCCTGTACCGGTACTACTGATATCTTATTTCTCCATTTATTTTGTTGTGATGTTGATGCCATGAATGCTTTAGGTCGCACCATACTCTTTTCAAATTTTCTTACTCATCTCTATCTACGTTCCCTCGTCTCTCTGCTCTTAACTACTCTCTATGAAAACTCTAAATAACAATAACTTATGGTTGTCGACCTTTCAACTTATCTTATCACCTATCTCCAATTGTTTTTGTTCTTCGTTCCCAAACCTGTTGTCCAATCTCGTTGTACTTCACATTCAATTATTTCCATATTCTACAATAAATTTGGGTTATTTTGTGGATCATGGTCTAGATATTGATAGTATGTCACGATCTCAGTGCCACTTTGCATTAACGACTATGTGTCTCCACTACTTTGTCGTTATCATCGCTCTTTAATGTGTGTCCCATAAAGTTTGATATTTAATGGCCTCAACCATATTCTATGCAAATCTCCAACCCTACCTTCTTTCTTCATACTCTCTTTCTCCTTTATGAACAATTCACCTTCCTCTTTCTTGTCTGCATTATTTTGTTCCAACCTTCAAACTCCTAAATATTGATTTTATTTTATTTATAATACACCATGATACAAGTATTATAGTACACATATTGCATGTTGACATTAGTGCATGGAAGCCCGGTTGTCCCTATATAGCTTCAATCAATTACTGTTAACTAGTCCTTCGATGACTTCTCCATTCATTTTCTACAACTGGATAATACCTGTATCTATCACAGACCTGATCACATATGGGCATAACCTATGCATCTGGAAATTCCATGGGTGCTTCAAAAACTTGTTTTCATAAAGAAACACTAATTATCATGTTTGAAATTTCTTTTGTTTAATTTTCATTTCATGCAAATATTTCTCGTGTGCTTTGTTCAATTGCTAATGGAAACCTATGACAAATCAGTCTTCTTCTAGATCCGTTAGTTATGATAGTCTCTTCTCCATTACACCTGAATCTGTAATCTCTATCAATGGAACAATGCACAAACTCAATACAATAAACTCCATATGGATCAAAACTTCTTGACCATATGTCAATCTAAATGGTGTATGTCCTATCAATGTTTTTCTTGTAGTGTTATAGTCCCATAAAAATTATGGAATTATCAAGTACCATTCATCCTGAATTACATTACAAACATTTTTTAATGCATGCTCTAGGATCTTATTGAATTCTTCTACTCTACCATTTTCATTAGGGTGATACATGGTGCTCTTTTGATGATGGACCTGAAAATCCTTTGTCAATGTTGCAATTGTCCTATTCAGAAAGTGAGTTTTGTGATCACTCATAAGTACTCTTGGGAATCCAAACCTTGTCACCACATATTCAAACAAAATTCATATAGTTGTCTTCGAGTTACAGTCTCTGACTAGTTCTGCCTCATCCCATCTATTTAAATAGTTTTTCACAGTAATGATGTACCTAGCTCCCAACCTCTTAGCTAGTGGATTAATCATATCTACAAATTCCACTTCCCATTTATCATAATCTTCTAACGTCATGTATGGTAATAAGGGTATTTTATCTCTCCTAAAAAGTTTTCAAAGTCTCTGATAAGCATCACAACTATAACAAAATTCTTTGGCATCTTGATGCAAGGTAGGCCACAATAATCCTACACACAAAATCTTCTGACTGATTTCTTTTCCTATGTAGTGTCCTCCTACAATTCCTTCATGTACCTCTTAAAATATCATATTCCTTTCATGTTCTAATACACATCATCGCATAATACAATTTGCGCCTAAGTTGTCTAAATTTCCTGCTATCAGTTGATAGTCTACTACCTTCACTAATAACTGCTTTTTTGTGCCATTGTAAACTATGGTGGGGCTACTCCCATAATCAAATATCATATTATTCTTGTAGGAGGTTAGAGTGGCCATATTAGAGAATTGATAAATAACTGTGAATACAAAGACATTACCATTCTTGGTGGAGGGAATACCTAGCATGTATTGCATCGAGATGGATTCTGAGTACCCATTGGGAGTAGGCATAAGAGCGTACAATATTTGTTTTCTAATGGTCGACTTGTAAATGGAGTGGGTATTCCATGATATGATATACTTAATCACATCATGTTGAATATTTGGCCAGTAAAAATACTTATGTATTACTTCCACTATCTTATCCACACTAAAGTGTACTCTCACTCAATTATATTGCACTTCCCAAATCAACTTCACATGCTCGCTTGAAGGAACACATAGATGATGTAGATGGAATAGTATTGCATCCTGAATATGAAAATAATCAATGGTTGTTCGTGTTCTTAATATCTGGTAGATTGTAGCGAAGTGATGATTGTTTCCATAGAGTTGGGACCACCCAAAGGTCTCATGTTTGCAAGAGTTGAGCACTTTGATTACTGTTGCAACTGGAGGTTGATTGAGGTAGTTAGTGATGTGAATAGTGCTCCTTTTCTTATACTTAATGTTGAGGTGAAATTGTTTCAAGTAAGTGGACCACTTTTGATGGAACTCATTCTACAATTTTCCTTGTGCCTGCATGAACTGTAAATACTTGTGATCTATATGGATGATTATCTTCTTCTCTAGAATCCAATGCTTCCATTGGTGGCAGGCTTATATGATGGAATACATTTATTTATCATAGTTTTGGTACTTACGAACAACATATGAGATTTTCTCACTATGATATTCCACTAATTATTGTGTTAAGTGAGAACGACATCGACAACATAATCGAAAGCATTTGTCTTAATCTAAAATGGTTGTTCTTGATTGGGTAAGGAGAGCATCGAGGATGAGCATAGAAAATGTTTTGTATCATCAAAGAATTTATGTTGGGATATTCCCCACACAATTTTTTATTTTCAACCAAACTTAGTCACTTAGATGAGAGCCCATGTGATATGGGAGAACCCTAATATGAATCTGCAATAGAAGTTGGCAAGGCCTAAAAATATTCGAAGCTCGGTGAGTATTTTCGGGGATGGCCAGTCACAAAATAATTGGATCTTGGTTGGATCAACATGCAACCGATTCCCATATACAATGTATCCAAGGTATTGGACCTTATTTAGGTTGAAGGATCATTTCTCTATCTTATCATATAGCTTGTGTTTCCATAGAGTGTGGACGAAATACTAAATGTGCTACAACTATTTTGACCAACTCTTGCTAAAGATGAGGATGTCATTGAGATATATGACTATAAAGGAATTGGTTAAGGGCCACAATATGTTGTCCATCAACCTCATGAAATTTGTTGGGGCATTCATCAAGCCAAAGGGCATGACTAACCACCAAGAAGCACTCTCTTTAGACTTTAAAGAAATTTTCCATACATCGATTTTATCTATGGGAACCTAGTGGTAGTTAGAATTCAAATGAATATTGCTAAATTACTTGTCCTTATTTAGTTGGTCAGGAAGGTTATCAATTTGAGGAATTCAGTACCAATTCCTGATTCTTATTTTGTTCATATCTATGTGATCAATTTAGATTTCGCTAGATACTATGTTTCTTCAGCACAAGCGCGATTGGGATTTCATGGGGTGAGGATCTTGGTTGAATGTTCCATTTTTGGAGAAGCTCTTGAATTTGTAACTTTAGTTCCTTATTTTCTAGGAGAGAGAACATATACACTATCCCATTAGGCAAACAAACTCTAGGGTCAACTCAATTGAATGCTTGACTTGGCATTGCAAAGGCTCCCGAGTAGGTGAGGTGAATATGTCCTGATATTTTTCTGTGACTTTCTCCACTTGATTCTATTGCGTAGAGGGGATTTGTCTGAAGGCGATGGATGTGGATACAAACTTATTCTCACTTTGAGAGTGAATCATGAAGAGTAAAAATTTCCCAATATTGGAGATGACCTTCCTGCACTCCTTAGATTTGACCAAAGAGATTGTGGTAGGTGGAGCTACCTATGGTATCCTCTACAATTGTTTTCTGATAATAACAATGACACTATGAGGTATAGAATCATATAAAGTAGGATGTTTAAAAATATATGGTTAGCCTAAACTAACATTAGAAAATTCAAGTGGGGAAACATCACATAATACATCATCCTTGAAGGAATTGATTTCAGAGGGTAGGCGACACTTTTGGAATATGCAGAGATCACATTGTTGGACAAGCTACCTAACAATGTACAACTCTAGATGTGGTGTTGTCGAAAAATCCAACCATTTGATGAACTCTACTGAGATGAGGTTCTTTTGGATTCCATTATCAACAATGAAATGTAGTGGAGAACCCTTCAGCCACATTTGCGAGTGAAAATGTCACTCACCTGCCTTTGACTCTTTTTGTTCGTTTGGATGAATCTTCGTGGTAGAGACTATGGAACTAAGTTTTGAATCAATGATATGCTTCCCATTTTCTATCTTTAAATAATAGTCATATCCTGGACTTGACTTTGAGGATTTCAACTCTACCACTAGTGATTGCTTCGAGTGACATTCATCGGTGTTGTGCCATTGGATTTTATGGAACTCACACAATTTCCTAGTATCTTTCTTCATATTCCCATTTCTTTTATTTGTTTGTGGCTTAGGATGGTTTTACTAAGGTGGTCCATCCTTTCTTTGTAATGTGTTCAATGTTTTGGGGACACCTTTTCCCTACTTATGTTGTGATGCATTCATAGATCCAAACTACCACTTATTCCTCTACTTAAATATTTCCTCAATTTTGACATCATATCGATACGTGGCTCCTAGCGACTAGATGTCCATCAAATCTATTTATATTTAAATGTACCTTTGTAGAGCCCCATGGTATTTTATAAATAGATGTCACTTGAATTCTATGATACCCATATTGGTGTGAAAGATATCAAAGGCATTTTTTAACTCTGACATTGTTTAGTCTCTCTCTTAATGTAGCATAGTCCATCTCGTGTATTGGTCATCATAGTTTCCAACATGGTAATATTTTTCCTTGAAAACATCCATAAAAGATTCCCAAGTGGGATAAACATCAAATATTCCATAATCCTCTATGGATTTCTACTCACACTAAGTCTCACACCAATGTTTCACATGGGGGACCTCCTTAAGGAGCGCAGAGGTGATCTTTTCCCTATTGGAAAAATTGTGGATAGAAAAATAACCTTCAAGTAGATTTAACCACTTATCCAAAGAGTATTCGTCTATCTGAACTTAAAATATATGAATATATAATTATCTTGTACCTTGAAGGGGGAGGCACCTCCAACATGTCTGCTTGATGAAGATGCATATGTTGTTGTCGAAAACCACTGGATGATTTTGGAAAAATGATCCATCATATCATTCCTCTGTTGCACGAGGACTTCCACAAGAAAACAATCAATAAAATATCCTACTCCATCGTTTCTCATTTCCTCCACCAAGGGTGGACGTTGGGGTCAACAAGGACAATATTTTGATGGATTAACTAGTGTGATTCTTGATTCCTTATTCTTATAGTCCAAAATTGCACCACTATGCATTTTTTTATCATGGATCATCCATATAGACACTTCCAAATCACTTTTGTTGATTTTCCTTCTTAAAAAAACTATTTTTCAAGGTGTACGCACCCTGATACACATGTATCATGCATACATACATGAGTTGATACATATCTAGCCCGTGTACGCTCACAGAATTTGCAAAACAAAAACAAAATCTACGATTCCCAGTGGGGTTTACGGGCTATGATGGGTTTCACAATCATTTTTACGTCCTATATCCCTTCTCATAATCAAATAACCATCTTTTTTTACATATAAAAAGGAGCCCAGGGGGATCATTGGAACATATAGAATGAAGAATCAAAGAAACTCTACCCAAATTTCTCCTTCTTTCTCTTTGATCCTATGCATCCAGTTCTAATTATCCATCCTCAACATTCTCATTGTCTCATTCTCTTTAAGAAATCCATCAAACCCCTTAGTTTTTCATGTTGATTGTGAGGATTTTCTAATGATTGTTGAATTAATGCACTTTGAGTCTTATCAGAGGAACCTAGGCAAGGTTCGTTGAGTGGTGTCAACATCAAAGATTATGGTTGTAAGCTTCTTTACATGTTATCAATAAAAGAGAGATTTCATTTCCCAATTCATGCATCTATGTCCTTATGAATAATATTGAATGTTTATAACTTATTTATAGGTCATAAAACCTTTTTCAAAATATTTTTTTTTCTCGAACGATTTAGACTGTGAAATTGGGAGTCCATTGAGGAAATATATCCCAGTTTATGTGATACAAATTTCAGCTTGTGGGTCATTGTATTTTTGGAGTTACACTCCATGGAAAAAAGGGTTTGTGGCTAGTCATGAACCTAGTCTAAAACAAGTGTTTCGGGTAAAAGCGTCATAAATTCTTCATAGCAGATCCAACTTCAGTAAGACAAAATGTATTGGTTCGAGTACAGTCTGTAGTATTTTGTGTACAATTTTTCAGATCCATACAACAAATATTTCATGCGAGGAACACTCTACAAGTTCTCTCTCTAGAATAAGCCAAAATTCAATAAGGTATGCCATTTTTTCTATAACTCCTTTTATGAGAGGATCCAAGTAGTGAAACCTGGAGGAATTGCATAAAAGACACTGAAGAACATTATGTACTATTTTCAGATTTTCATTCATTATAGGTACATAGTTATTATTATTTCAAGTTAGGGTTGTTGAATAATCCAAAATTAGTCATGTGAGACTAAAGTAAATCTTGATGAAAATGTTATTCTCTTGTTGTTAAAGTTAAGGAAGGTTTACAGGTATGTGATCATATACACCAGGTCTATTACAGAGTTACAAATCAGATTTGGATGATGAAATTGATCATGGATTTTGGTTGAGGTACATGTTGGGTACATGGTTGAGACAAGTAGTTGATGATTTGGCACATACATGAGGTGTATAGTTGATGATGTTGGTAGATATTGATGATTCATAGTTTATGTGTATTTGATGCATGATTGGTACATATTTGGTGCATGGTTGATGAACTTGTTAATGGTACAGGTTGAGGTACAGGTTGGTGCATGGGTGATGCACTTGTTTATGGTACATGTTGATTAAATGTTGTTTGGTACAAATTGTTACAGGTTGGTTGGTTGCAGTTCAGTGGTACAAGTTTTTATAGTGGTATATATCATAGTGATAGTGGGAAAATGGTTCCATCATTCTACTTCTTCGTCAGGGCGGTTGGACAGGGCAAGGACAGGTGGTTGTAGCCACCTTCCGATTGTAGCCAGAGAACATAGTGGGTTGTAGCCTCCTTTTGGTTGTAGCCGAAGAATTGGGGAGTTGGAGATTCCCTCAGGCTGTAGCCTGAGAAACTAGGGGGTTGTATCCTCCTTCTTGTTGTAGCCATAGAATTGGGTAGTTGGAGCTTCCTTCAGGTTGTATCCTGAGAAAATAGGGGGTTGGAGCCTCCTTCCAGTTGTAGCTGGAAAAAAGGGAAGTTCGTGCTTCCAATGAATGTAATTCTTAAATACATATAAGAAAAATCATTCTTTGGTTTTCTCCCACTTTGGGTTTCCATGTAAAAACATCGATTTATTGTGTATGTGTATGATTTCTCATTTGTTCATTGTTTATTTACTCTTTAACTATTGGATGATAATGCGAAATTGATTTAACACTTGCATTTTATGGTTAAAAAGGATTAAATTGATTTATTATTGATTCACCCTACCTCTCAGTAATCCAACAATTGGTATCAGAGAAGGTTCCTTTAGGAAAGAGTTTAACCACTGGAAGGAGATTATGAATTATTTTGAGAATTGAGTACCATTGTTTAATGGTCAAAATGGTTTAAAGTATGAATTATGGAGTGGGAGGACGTAAGTATTTTTACAAGAACATAGTCATTATATTTGGCTATCAGTCGTTAGAAGATATGATAGTTCAAAAAAGGAAAAGACTACAACCAAGAAGGAATTAAACAAGAATAAAAAAATAGCAATGGGTTTCATCTGGGAATGATTAGCTAATCTGGTAAGAGAAAAGGTTGGTAAATGTTCATCAGCCAAAGAAATTTGGGATAAATTACATGACATATATTCTTCACCCATCATAGATTCTAAAAATGCCAAAGAAGATGCATATACATATTAAAAAGAATCATGTTAACCATGTCAAAGATATTCATGAGATGAAGAGTACATAATCACCAGAGGTATGCTGTTTTTCTTTAATCATGAAAAACACGAACATCTTGAAATAGAATGAGATGAAGGAAATGAGACAGAAAAACTAATTGAAAAGGAAGATAATTATGAAGAAGGATTGATTAGTGCTTTAGATGAACTAAGAGAAGAAAACAAGTCACTCAAGAAAGAATTGATGAAAAAAATGAAAGTGTTCACATTTTTGAAGAATCCCAATAGGTCATCGAGAACTTAAGAACTCGGTTAGAAGAAGCCAGAAAGATCGAAGAAAATATTGAATATCAAAAGAAGTATTTGGAAGCCAACATAGCAGCACATAAGGAAGAAGCATAAATGAGAGAGAAGATATTGACAGATCATATTAAGGAAAGAAATAACGATCTAAAACAGCTTGAGGTTGAGTTTGGTTAAGAAGAGAAAGGACTTGAAGGAGAAATAATCACTTTAAAAATTTGCAAGATACCATATATATAAAATATGCAGAACAAAAATAAAATGCTAGAAATGGCAGAATAACAGTAAAATATCCAGCATAATCTCCACAATAACACAGAAATGATATAAGAACAACAATAGAAATAACACTTTGATTCAGAAAGAAATGTTCACAGGCCTCTTCGAAGGGGCAACCTACAATCGAGTAGTGCTCTGTTACAATAATCTCCAAGCTAGGGTTTTCATACCCTCAACCTTTATTTATACTAAATATGTCTATTAAGAGAAGCATCTAGAGGAAGATCCTTCTAAAAGTGAAAGCTTCTATTAGGTCTTATTACATCCTCCTTATTCTATTTTATTGAAAGGCCTTATTAATATTGACTTTTATTACATCTGAATACATTGATCTACCTATGTGAGGGTTAGGACCTTAACATGTCTGCCCCCTTAAAAACAGCCTTGTCCTCAAGGCTTGAGATGTGGAAACTGCTGTAGAATGGTAGCTGGTTCCCAAGTGGCATCTACTGGAGTCATATCTTTCCACTGTACTAGCACTTCCTTGATGGTTCTCTGACATAGGCGACGCTCACGCTGGTCCAAAACGGCTTCTGGATGTAGCCAAATGGATCCTTCTTCAACTAACTCTGGAAGGTTGGTTTGAATTTGGCACCTGGTTCCAATCACCTTCTTCAAGCATGAAACATGAAACACAAAATGTAGCTTCGACTGACTAGGCAGAGCTAATTGATATGCGACTTGTCCCACATGCTTGAGAACTGTGTAAGGGCCATAAAATTTGGGTGCTAGCTTCTGACAATGCTCGACCTTGAGGGAAGTTTGCCTATATGGTTGTAGTCTCAGAAACACCTGATCCCCTTCTGCAAATTGACGTTCGGAGCAACCTTGATCTACTTGTTGCTTCATTCTATTATGTGCCATGACCAAGTTCTCTTTAAGGGTACGAAGGATATCCTCTCGAACTGTAAGTGTTTGGTCAACTTCCTAGACCTTCAAGGTACCTAGTAAGTATGAGAGAACTAAAGGAGGATTATGTCCATTTACAACTTCAAAAGGATTCATGCGAGTGGTTGTATGGTATGTAGTTTTGTACCACCATTCGGCGAGGGGTAACCATTGAGCCCACTGGTGTTGTTTTTCAGAGGCAAAGCACCCCAGATATGTTTCCAAACACTTGTTGACAACTTCCATTTGACCATCCATCTGGGGATGATAAGCTGAGATGAGATGCAATTGTCTACCTTGTAGCTTAAATAGTTCTTGCCAAAAATTGCTTGTGAAAGTTGGGTCTTGATCAGAAACAATAGAGTGTGGCATTCCATGAAGCTTGAAGACCTGGTCCATGAAAATTTGAGCCACTGTGGATGCAGTAAATGGGTGGTGAAGAGCACAAAAATGAGCATACTTGGAAAGGTGATCCACCACCACCATTATGAATGATTTATTCCCTGATTTGGGTAAGCCTATAATAAATTCCATAGAGATATCCTTCCAAATAGCAGGGGGAATCAAAAGCAGTTGGAGGGTGCCTGGAGATTTGACTGTTTCTCCCTTGTTGCATTGACACACCTCACATTCAGCGACAAACTTACGGATTTCCTGTTTCATACCATCCCAGAAAAAAGAATGTTTGACTCGGTCATATGTTTTGGTGAACCCTGAGTGCCCCGTTGTGGGTGTAGAATGAAGCTCAGAAAGCATCGTGCATTTGAGCTTCGATTGTTTACTTAAATACAAGCAGCCTTTGTATCAAAGCTCATCCTAGAGCCAGGAGTACCCTGGGGAAGCCAGAGCCTTGTTCTGCAGTTGCTGGATCAGATGTGAACTTTTGGGATCTTGAAGTCATTCCCGGCGCACAGCTTGGAGCCAATCAGGTACAATGAAGGAAAGAGATAAAAGGGATCCTTCATCTTCATATTTCCGGGATAGTGCATCTGCCATGACATTGTCTTTTCCCTTCTTGTAAATGATCTCATAATCATATCCAAAGAGATTATTCACCCATTTTTGTTGATCCTAGGAGGAAATGCATTGTTCCAGAAAGTACTTGAGGCTTTGATGGTCAGTCTTAATTTGGAAGCATTTCCCCAAGTGATAAGGATGCCACAACTCAACGGCATGCATAATCGCCAACATTTATTTTTCATAAATGGGTTTTCCCAAATTCCTTTCAGACAATTGCTTGCTAGTGAAGGCCAAAGGTCAACCCTCTTGCATAAGGACAGCGTCGATTCCTTTCCCTGAGGTGTCACATTCCAACACAAAGGTATTTGTGAAGTCAAGAAGGGCCAGAACCAGAGTGGTGCACTTGGCCATCTTCAAGGTTTGAAAAGCTTGAGCAGCTACTATAGTGCAAGTGAAAGAGTTCTTTTTTAGGAGAGTCATGAGAGGTGCTGCAATCTTTCCATAGTTCTTAACGAACTTGCGATAATACCCCGTGAAGCCCAAAAATCCATGTAGGCTTTTGAGAGTCTTTGGGTGTGGCCAGTCTTGCATAGCTTCAATCTTTTTTGGGTCCACCCTGACGCCATCCTTTCCCACCAGATGACCCAAGTATTCTACTTCTGAGGCACCAAAAGCATATTTGGACTGTTTAAGGAAAAGTTGGTGTTGAGAGAGTAGGCAGAGAACTTGATTCACATGAGTAAGATGGTCTGTCTAGGTTTTGCTATAGATGAGGATATCATCAAAGAAAACTAAGACAAAATGACGGAGAAAAGGGAGGAAGACATGGTTCATGAGGCTCTGGAAGGTGGAAAGGGCGTTACACAAACCAAAGCGCATGACCAAAAACTCATAGTGGCCCTCATGAGTGTGAAAGGTAGTCTTGGGAATGTCGGCCTCTTTCATACATATCTGGTGATAGCCCAAGCAAAGATCAATTTTGGTAAAGAATTGGGCGCCACTCAATTCATCCAACAGGTCATCAATGACAGGAATGGGAAATTTGTTTTTGATGGTCAGTTTGTTGAGAGCATGGAAGTTAAGACACATTCTCCAAGAACCTTCTTTCTTCAGTACCATGATGATCAGAGATGAGTAAGGGATCGTACTAGCACGGATGACGCCGACAGTAAGGAGTTCCTGGACCATTTTTTCAATTTCATTTTTTTGTGCAAAGGGGAGGCGATATGGATGGATATTGGGGGGAAGGCTTCCTGGGACAAGGGGAATGGAATGATCATGAACACCATGGGAAGGAGGGAGTCCTTGGGGAGTGAAAAATACCATTTGATGTTTAGAAAGGAGGGCTTGGAGGTCATGGGGCACTGGGGGTGTCTTTGTGGCTTGTATGGCGTGGAGTTGGGCAATGACACCAGAATGACACTTTTTGAGCAGTTTTTCCATGCGCTGAGAACTGATGACCTCGGGTGAACCAGCAATGATGCCTTGGAATTTATATTAGTGGCCTCCTTGGTCGAATTGCATGGTTAAGTTCTGAAAATCCATGAGAATGGGACCCAAAGTTCTTAGCCAGTCTGCACCCAACAGAATGTCGCAACTGCCCATGTCAATAGAAAACATATGGGATTTTAGGTGGTAGTCACCGATTTAGAGATGCACATTTTCACAGCACCCGCCACATTTCATAGAACCACCATTGGCAATCATGATTTGGAAATTGTTGATAGCATGGATGTAGAAATATGTTTCTTGGGCAATGCGGTGATGAATAAAATTGTGGGTGTTGCCACTATCAACCAGAATGATGAAATTTCGGTGCTTGATGTAACTGATTAACTTGAGGGTTTGGGGGGCAGAGAAGCCAATGAGAGCATTGAGGGAAATGATCGGTTCCACTTCGGGAGGGTCAGAGGGAGGGTTTATGTCAGTGATTTCTAGTGAATCGGGCACAAGGGGAGTGTCAACATCCTCTTCTAGAATATCCTCAGAGATGGCCATAAAAGGATTTTGTGACTTACATTTGTGGCCTAGAAAATATTTTTTATCACAATTATAACAGAGGCCTTTGAGTTAGCGTTCAGCCATTTCAGGCCTGGTCAATTTTTGGATCTTTAATGGGGTGGAGGGAGTAGTGGGATTTATTGTTTTAGGGCGAGGGATAAAGGAAGGCTTACGGTTTTGAGAGGAAACAATTTGTTGCTTCTTTAGATTTTTTAGTAGCCTCCACCCAAGTCGTAGGTCGAGCCATGAGGACATGGGACCGAATCTCCTCCTTGAGGCCACTGATAAAACACTCTCGAAAGAAAGCATTAGTCATGCCCTTTGTTCAAAAATCCAGGTGCTCAATTGCAGCTATGAAGTCTTCTACTGTGCCTGATTGCTTCAATTTTGTCAAACGGACCAATTGGTTGGTGTCAGTGTCAAAGCGTTCATAAAGCTCAGTCACAAATTGGGTCCAAGCAATATACCCTTGATGGGAAGTTTTTCTCCATTGCCACCATTGTCAGCGTTCTTGATCTAGATGGAAAAAACCATACTGGAGTTTGGCCAAGTCATCTGTAATGTTGTAGAGAGAGAAATAATGTTCCATTTGGGTGACCCAAATAGTGGGGTCCAAGCCATCAAATTTGGTTACATCCACCCATGGAAGGAGTATGTCCCATTGAAAGTGATGGGGCTGAAAGGAATGGGAAGAAGTTTCACCTTCAGTCTTTGTATGTGCATCAGGAAAAGAGTCATCGGTAGGGATCTTGAGTTTGGTGTAGAG
>JZKD02S2225536.1:332990-363066 GCA_000966675.3 Picea glauca
CCAAAATTAGGGTTCCCTCCGAATGGGATTTGTCCTCCGGAGGGGGGATGCCCCCCAGTTTTAGGTAGAGTTCCCAGGATTTGAAAGCTATATGCCAATGATTGACCAATGTTGTAGATTGGGTTAGGAACACCAAGGCCAATCCCTCCGGGTTCTGGGTAGGGGTTGGAACTTCCGGGTGCAATTTGAGTGGTGGTTTGGGAAGGGGGGGTAGCAGAGCGTGTAGTTGCCATAAACCCAAAAGGGCGATTGGGTCTTGGTGTTACAAGTGTGCCAATTGGGGCTTGATTAACTACCGCATTACCGACAGGGATAGTCAGAATGTGGGGGGCATTGTTGAATGGGCTGTCTGGAGAGGAATAGTGGGCCTTGGGCCAAAGGATGGTATGTTCATACCAACGGTTGGTGTGGCTGTAAAAGTGGTAGTACCGGTGAAGTGATTTGGGGGTACAGTATAGGAAAAGGGTGCATCGGAACCTTCTCCTGTTCCATAGAGATCTCGCACCAAGCGTGGTGGACTTCGAACAACGTCCACAGTCCAAAAAGGGTCACTGGCTAAAGGGTTTTGAGCAGACCCGGCCGGAATGTTAGAAGGATTGACGACAAAAAATTCTCCAGTGGAATTCAAGTGGAGTATTTGTCATTCGTATCCCTCCGGAATGTGATAAGCTTCCGGAGATTCTGAGACAATTCAGAAATTCTCCAGAGGGATGGGAACTTCTTCCTGGGAAGTTGTAGCATTATGAACCTCGCTCTGTTGAGAAGATTCCTCTGTAGAATGAGGGGGTAAAGGGGTGTTTCCTTCCATATTTTCTGGAGGAAGTCCCTGTAGCCTCTACGAACGGCGTGGAGGGTCGATGTTGGCGGAAAAGAGTCGGCGAAAGAAATCTATGGCCAACTAGCGAAAAGAAACAGAACATGCTAAAAAATCTAAGAATCACAACCAAGCAAACAGGGCCTTCTTTTGATGACCGTACTAGTTAGTGATGAAATCCAATGTCGCGTTATCAAGTCTAGAAGGGGTGGGGGTAGGGTGGAATAGTTACAATGGTGACCTGCTTAATGGACTTACACCTTGGTGCAAGCTTCCATGCAATAATTGTGGATTTACCCTCCAAGGAGCCCGAGTGAGTTTGACCAATGTCCGTTCCAGGTACAGTGAGACTTACCATCACCCTCACCTTGTGTAAGACCCTAAAGATTATGGCCACTAAGGTTACCAATTCGCAGTCAGCCCCTGGGCGGGAACTGTCAACAGTCTAATCGGAACGTACAGGCAGGGTATCAAGCCCGAAATCAACTAGAAATCTTCCATGCAGTAATTGTGGATTTACCTCAAAGTGACCCCCATAATACGATCCAACCACCACAATCAGTTAAACCACGGAGGGTTAGTCCCCATAGCTTACCCGAATGCGACCTCATGCGTAACCCCTATGTGAGAGGGGGATCCCATGCAGACTTATACGTTAACTAGATTTGACTCTCCCTAACTCAGGATGCTACTGTTTGTTTTAGAAACTTTGGAGAGTTGTGCTCACAACCCTAATCCAAAGTGCTACACCTATTCTACTATTGGTGGAGGATCCTAGCAAAGAAAAAATTCTAAATAATTTTCAATTAGCGTTGATTTTTATGGCTGTCCTTTACGCAAAAGGGGTGTATGGAAGTGAAACCAATGGAATTATGACTCGGACCCAAAGAATGCATCGAATATGATAAGCAGTCATTTCCTTTCGACGAATGTCTATCTAAGGGAGAGAGAGAGTTCTTTTCACTAACAAGCACAACTATGGAGTGTCCTCAAACGATTCTTTTTCTCAATCAAATCCTGATGTAATGCAAAAACTTTCAAGATGCCTTCTAATATGCACAATCAATCATGCTTTTTCATTGTTCGTATATGAGTTAAAGATCAATTCAACGCAATGTTTGTCTTGCTAATTGTCTTTGTATGAATGAAAATCAAACTAGCACAAGGTAGAGTCATACAAACAATGCACCCTTTCGTAGCAATCCGAACGAAAAGCGAAAGAAAAGAAACAATCAAAGAGAAAAACAAACTTCACACCCAAAAGCAAAAGTCGAAGAACAAATGACCTTGACTGAAATCAATATAAATAGGTTTGTAGGCCTTTGATGACCTTCACCAAGATTTTTACTCATCTGATGAGGGGAAAAGAGCAATGCATAGGTTTCGAATTTCACTCAACAGGAAAAACTCAATGAAAATAGTGAAGAAGGCTGTAAGATCCAATCAACAAGTTGTTTATTCTTCAAAAAGACAGATGTCAAGGTTGAAAAGGAAGAAAAATTGACTCACTAAATCACTTAGCAAAAGAGACACAGAAGCAAACCCTGAAAAATGCAGTTTTGGAGGGTTGTTGGGCCAAAAGGAGGTTGGCGCTCTGTTTCCAAGGGAAAGGAGCATTATATCGCTCTATGCTAAGGTATTAGGAGTGTTGGCGCTCTGTCAACACTAGGTTAGGGGCGCCAGGTTCTGAAAGCTCCAGAAATGTCAAAAAATTCCAAAAATTGGGATTCAAACTTGACAAGTATGTTGAGTGTGACAAGGTAAGGAGCCAATCAGCTCATGAAACCAATCAAAAGAGGAGTGAACCAGGTCTGAAAAAATCAAGGGATAGAACTAGGTCAAATGAGGAGGAATCGAAACAAGAGGTTTCGATTCAAGGGTATCTCCCCAGTGGAGTCGCCAGTTTCTGTTGTAGGAAAATCTGCCTGCGGACAGGTAGATCACCTATAGAGCTTGACCTTAACCCTAGACAGAAATGTGATTAACGTGGACACTGACTTCCTTTCAAATCTATCTAAACTAATACATGAGAAGGAAGGATAACATAAGTACCTCTTAATCGACGTTTGTCCTTGCACGCTCCGAGTTGCGCTCCAATCCTTTGCTCCTCGTTGAGTTCTGCAGACAAACAAGATACGACCACTTCCTACTCTATTGATATTAGCTTGAAAATAGATCTACCAATTAATGATAAGTTCATGTAATCATTAGATACAAACTAGAAAGAAACAAGCCAAGCGTGTCATATTAATGAGAATAACGATAGCAGTGCTTACAATCATAGATGCGAATGCGACAGCTTCGTCAAGTCCTCTCCGTCTAACCCTTGCTCGAAAGATCCACAACCTGGTTGATAGCAGTTTCATTGATCACTTCTCCTTTGGCTGATTGTGTGTTTCCTATGAGATCATAGGTTTCATGCTAGCAATTCTTCCCCCTTCCCACCATCATAGAGCTTGTTTATATAGGTTGGGAAGAGCCCAACCTCTTGAGTTATGTTTAGAACAAGTTAGGAACCTCCTCCTTAGATCAAGGATCTGTTGATGAAACCAAGAATTCAAGCACAACTGCCTCCTAATATCAAAAGATCTCTTCCTTATTCTCCTCACCGGGTTAACAACTGACCCAGATTAGGGAGCGCTCCCTCAAAAGGGTTATTAGAGCACTAGAATGCTCCCAGAGAGGCTTAAGGGAAGCGCCAACACTCCAAAAGTGGGTAGCGCTCCTGCAGAGGGGTGAGGAAGCATTATAATGCTCCCTGAGGCCTTATAGGGGAGCACCAACGCTCCTAAGGCTATTTCAGGGGAGCGTTCACCCTCAAAACTCTTGATTGGAAGCCCTTTTCAGGTGTAAAGAGATGTTTGACTCCAGTGAACCAGTTCTCCCTCTTTAAACCAAGTACATAAGATGTTTTAAGTGCCTCCTTGGTGTTGTCATCAGGACAGTATGCTCAAACAACATTTGCGACACTTGTAACCAACTTGCAACACTTGCGAAAGTTGTAGGGAAGTTGCGACACTTACGACAATTGAGAGGAATATGCGACACTTATCCAGTTGAGTGATTTTGATGTGTAACATCATGCTCAACCATGTTATAGAAAGATTTGCCTCACCATTGCTATCTTTCACAGAGTGCCTTTTTCCATTTCCCTATGCAGACTTACCAACAACCTTTTTGATAAATCTAGAGCCAAAATTATATATTTTTCCACATATACGCTTCATAACTGCTTTGCAAGATGTGTATATGCTTGATGTTTCACTACAACTCGTGCATATCAGGATTTGTGCCAGAAAATACAAAATGAGGTTGGGTTTCCATGTCATGAAAAATGATCTCCAATCTTTGGCCTTCCATATACTGGAAACATTCTGAATCGGCCCTTTAGTTGCATTCTAGAGGCTATAAGAGCACAATTTCTAACTATGGAAAAAAGAGAGAGAAAGCATTCAATTTTGAGAGCAAAGTTACTATGGAAAAATTATTTCATATTGAGTCTGCATCCCTTTGTCCCTCAAGTCTGAACAAAGTTTTCAGCCCCCAAGATCTTCCCTTATTTTAAAGAGGATCTCATTATCTCTTTTCTATGAGCTTGCCTTTGGTCGAGGATTGAAGTGGTGGAGACCTAGTTGGAAGGAACTTGGTTTCTTGGTTTCGAACCTTGGTGGCACAGAAGTCTATAATGTTGATACTTCTGTTGATCAATTATTAATAGAAATACTCCTTTCCCGTCCTATCGATATCTTGAAAATATATGATTATTATCCATGGTCATGTTTGTAATGTTTATTAATGGATTGCGCTATCTGATGTGCTAACTCATTTTATATACTGTCACTATATACTTGCATCTCTTGTTTGTTGAGAACTTCTTGCAGGTGTAAAGCTTTGGGTCAAAGTGCTCAATGGTGGAATGTCATCAAATGATTGGATCGAGGTAGGCTTATTCCTCGTATTTCACATCAGTTTATATAGCACATGTTGGAATTGAGTTGATTTCTGTAGTCATACCTGTCTTTTGTGGTTTACCCTTGGCCATAGAGAGTTTTTCCCTTTTAACAGAATTGTCGACTCCACTGGGGAAAGATCTTCCTTCTTGCATTACTCTTTTGCCTTTGTATTTCTTGTCGTATCATAGTTGGACAGAGTCTATTCACTCTGGGTCTGAGTTTTCATCCTTTTAAACTTGCCTAGCTTTGTTTTAAAAGATATACACCCTTTTTCCCCTGACAATCGCATGTATACGCTTGTTGTCCCACTAGAAGAGGTGTACATACGCCCTTTTCTCTTGAACATGAGCGTATACCACTTCCCCCTTGCTTGTTTGCTTGGTTTAGTGATGGTTGGGTAGGTTTTGAGGATCACTGAGCCTTCTTAGGTCTCTGTGCTACCTATTGAGATTATCTGGGATGTCAAGAAACCTTTTTGGAGTTGAATTTTTGGGCAGCATCTTTCTCTTTGTTTTCCGTTTTTTATTTGTCCTTCGTAGTTGAGTTGTCTGCTTAGTTGCTTGGTATTATGCTTGAGTGATTGTTTTTATAAACAGTAGAAGTTATATGTCAAGTCGCTTATTAGTCCAAGCATTTTATTTTTAAATACATTGAAAATGCAAAAAAAATAGGCATTTTTCATTGGTTGGTATTTTTGTCTTTGAAACTTTATCATTAGCTTATCACATTTAGTGAAATATTGCATTTTACTTCTGAGTTGCAGAGTTAAAATTGAAGATTGCACTGTTTTTATTTAGCATATAATTCATTGAAAAGTTAAAGTTAGGCTTTGCATTATATCTATTTTTATTTTCATGTAGAATCATAACACCATGAGTTTCATTTCCATACCTCTTTGAGTAATCATGGCCAATAAAATTTATGCTTTAAACTAAAATTGATTAGTCACTATTTTATTTTTTAGGGTGCACAAACTAGCCTAGGATTTAGTGCCTTGGAATAGGACTTTGTGAGTAAACTTCTCCAAGGAAATTAAATCAACTTAGTGTCTGAGACAGGGAGTTGAGAAATCCATTCTATAATTGGTAATATCAGGAGGGTCTGCTTACAACGGAGTTAATCATGAGGTCGTGCGGAGTTAGTTGAAGGAATAACCCTTGGATACTCACCTGGCGTCAGAGATATTTCTGTGGATTTATTCGTATTTGGGGATCTTGCTAGTTCTCATACCTCTATGAGAGGTGGTTCTTTCAAGGTTTCGGGCTTTGCTACCCTGCCCTTACGGTGATCCGGACTTACGACTGCTCACCTGTGCATCGATTATACAATGTTTTATTAGTTGCTTGACTTAGGTTTCTCATAGGTTACTTGCAGGGGTTATTCTTCTTGTATCTTGAGTTAGATAGGAGTCAGAAAACAAGCAACCTTTATGGAGGATTACCTCTCTCGAGGGGTCCGACCAACTGGTTGTTAAGCCCATGAGGGCCCTTATAACTAATTTTGTTACCTCCAAACTTTAGCAGGGAGTCTCAGGTCCCTCTTTGACAAGGCATACCTTGTTTAGTGAGGGAGGCCACTCAACCACTTTAGCCCATTTTCATGCATATTGGCTGTCTGAATTTTTGGTATGCTATTTGATTACTAGTTGACCATAAGACTCTAGATTTTGCTTTCATTATCATGGATACTAGAGTGCCTTTTACTCCTCCATTCACTGCTACCCCCCCTGCATGGTGCCTCCTCATTTCATGAGGGAAGACCCTTCTGTTTTTTACAATGGTATGCACGATTACAACACTCAATCAACACCTCAGGTCTATAGTCATTTTTCTATTTATATGCCTTCCCATGTGCAACCCCTTCCCTGGTCTCCTTATATGAATCCTAGCATTGTATATGGGGGCACCATCGCTCCCATGCCCACTTCTTCATTTGATATGAATCATTTTCCCATGGGAGGTTGGAACCCTCCACCTCATGGATCCAATCCTAGCTATGCTCTTTCAAGATCTAGTGCTCATATGGGTGCTTATTACACCCCACCCATGTATCTTTCATCTTCCATGTCGTTCCCTTTAAACACCTTTTATGTACCAGGTCCTCAAGTACCCCCAGTTCTTCCGTATGGGGAGAATCAAATTTATAATTCAGGCTACCCTCCTTATGTGACACCCTCACAAGGGGGAAACATATATCCTCACTTGAATAATGTTATCCTACCTCGGTCTCTTTGCAGACCTCAGCGATGATGCCTGTCCATAACTCTTCAGACCACCTTGGCATAAACCACCATGTTCCTAGGCCAGGACAGGGAATATACCAGGATCCTTTCTAGCCTGCAATGTTTTAGAATCAATATTTTCTAGGACCTTGGACTCAAATACCACAATCTATCACTAGCCCAACCATTGTAAGCCACACTAGTGCACCATCGCCCACCCCTGCTAGTCATGTCGGAGATGAGTTGACACCCTCTACAAATCATGATGATAGCTCGCTTCGAACCTTTGCAAATTATGTTGGGGGCACTATCCTTTTCACCCCAGATCATAGCCATGTCATGTCTCCGACTCCTATTCATCATAAAAGAGATGACTCTCTTTCCTCGACCAGTCCCATCAAAACCCAAACATCTCAGACATAGGCCTAAATTCATTTGCAGGACTTGTGAAGGAAGCCATCTTACTCATTTTTTCCCAGTGACTTCCGAGATACCAGAGGTGTGGGGCTCGCCCAAAATCCCTTTGGACTTCGAGACACCCATGATTCCTCATCACACTGATTCACCTTTAGTGATCCTGGAAGTCTCACCACTGATATTTTCCTTTGACCTCACACCCTCCATGGAGGGTGAATCATCTCTTTCCCCTATTACCATGCATCCTCTTCAACCTCTAATTGAAGAAGTGACCACACAGGTGCATTTTATGGTCAAACCGACTCTCCTTGAAAAGAGTGATACACCCTCCAGTCACATCATCAACATTCCAAGTCTTGCCCCTTATGAATAAGAGAGATTCATTCTTACTCTAAATACTCTCTCTCCGAACTCTGATGAGGTCCCCTTCGACTGGGACGACCTGACAGGACATCCCATACCCCCACCTATGTTTGTTCCACTAAGAGACATTATTCAAACCATAACAAAGATTATGTACTCTATTAGCACATTCCCCTCCTCGACTTGGAAAGCTTTGGGATTTCCCAAGATTTTGTCAACAATCCACAAGATACTGACTTTCGGCAGAAGGCCGAGTCTGGAACCTTGACATCCCCCTTTACATGTTGATTAGACAGAAAACATGAGTCTTAGTTAAGCTCTTTTCTGACTCGTTACTAAAAATTGAAAAGCTCTCCGATTCATTTGTTCCTTTCACACTCAATAAAATTGGATGTGAAAGATCATGAGTCTTAGTTAAGCTCTTTTCTGACTCGCTATAAAAAATGGAAAACATCGCCAAGTGAACTTGTCTTCTTCACACTCGTAAATTGGATTTGAAAATACATCTATTTGGCACAACTTTACCCCATTTTCACACCAAATAGACTAAAAGATATAAAAAAGGACATTTTTTGGCGTTAAATTGTGATTGCATCTCATGCCCTTGCTTGCAGTATTGAGCCTTTAGTTGGTTCTCGCTTTGCATTATAAACCATGGCCCAAGAACATTGCATCCTCAACCAAGAAAAGCCTTGTTTATATCCTTCACAATTTGACACCCTATACCTTGGAAAGAACATCACCCTGAGTGTCCATATCTCACATCCATTTCCTTGCATTGAGCATAGGTACATTCCACTACTAGAACTAGTTTTGCTTACTTGCGACACTCGTTCCCTCCTCTGTATCATAGCATTCACTTGTTATGAAAAAAAAAAAATACGGGTGGGAAGGAGTACTATATTGTAATTGGAAGCAGTAATGTCGCCTTTGAGCAGAGCACAAATTTATTGAGTCCTTGCATCATCATAATTTTGGGTTTAGCATGGCCTTAGGAAGTTGATCTCGTAACAAAATTTTCTCTACCGATTGGTTAATATTCCATCCACTATAGAGAACATTATGGATGCCTCCTGCATCTAATTGTCAAATCATTAAGTATATGCTGCCAGAGTCCACCGTATGTCTCATGCTCTTGTTCAAAGGAGGTATATCAATCTGTGTCATCCACTCCTCAGAAATATTGACTTCGCATGTCAGCCATACCCTCAGCTTGTCTCAGAATAACATGATACTTTGGTCTTATGATGCACCCTAGCCCTACTTTCATCATTGGTAGGTCACCTTGAACCCATCAATTGACATTTCATCATGGGTTGTTGACTGGGTGGTTTCCCTTGTGTTTGACGACAAGACATCTATTCACACTTTGGGATTTGTGCCGTGTCTTGGACGCCATTAGCCTTGTTGGTGGTTTCCTCACCTTTGTCAGTATTTTTCATCACTGGCTACTATTCAGAGGGTCTTTTTCATGTACCACTTGCATTTGGAACACACGAAAGATACACAGGGTCATTGGTTCATGAACATGTTCTTCGTCCGATCTCCACCAAATAATGAAGCTCCTTCTTTGTTCCTCGTGTTGACTGATGAGAGATTCCTTAATGCTCTCCTTTCAGCGGGTCTCTTTCCGTCGACTTCAAATCATGTATTCTGGATATGAGACTTAGAGTTTTATGAGTACCTTGAGGTTTGCATTCATTAGTGGTAGGATCTCTCTCCATTGACAGATGAGAATACATCAATGTCTCCTGATCAATGGATCTCTCAAATGTTCTACACCAGCTCCTTTATTCACATTGTAGAGATGTACTCAGTGCCTTGATACCTACTTTCATCATTGGTAGGTTGTCTCACATTCGTTAATAGTATACCTCAATGACCTGTAATGAAATGATGTCTCATCGTGTTCGACCTCAACTCATTTATTCACATGATGTAGACTTACACCATTGGGGGATTATATTGAAGACTTGAAGAGATCACTTTATAGACACAGCTTTTCTGAGTTGTTTCTTCCATTTCATCAGACCAATACCTATTTGACTTTAGCGACCATAGGAGATTAGATTGTACTCCATGGTATACAGATATCTTCATATTGATTTTGAGACTGGTTTCACTAGGCTTTGTTTGTGACTATGAAAACTATTGGCATGTAACCACATTTATATTTTCCTACTCATGGCCATGAACACGTGTTGGTATATTTTCCACATGGATCTGCATTGTATTTTTGGCATCCATGTATGCAAATTCAATACATAATGTAATGAGAAATTGAGTTCGTCCAGCTGGTTCTCTACCTCTCCACTTCTGGGTTATTAATAATGTATTTCAGCCATCGCAGATACTCCTCTGATCTCACACATTAGGGGGCATCTGTTATAGTAAGATTTACCTCACCATTTCTATCTTTCACAAAGGGCCTTTCTCCATTTCCCTATCCAAACTTATCAATCCCCTGTTTGATAAATCTAGAGCCAAACTTATATATTTTCCACATATATGCTTCCTAACTTCTTTGCAAGATGTGTATACGCTTGTTGTTCCACTACAACTCGCATATATAGGGATGTGTGCCAAAAAATACAAAATGAGGTTGGGTTTCCATGTCACGAAAAATGATCTCTGATCTTTGGCATTCCATATACTGGAAATGTTCCGACTCAGCCCTTCAGTTGCATTCTAGAGGCTGTAAGAGCACAATTTTGAGCTATGGAAAAAAGAGAGAGAAAGCATGCAACTTTGAGAGAAAAGTTACTCTGGAGAAATTACTTCATATTGAGTCTGCATCCCTTTGTCCCTCAAGTCTGAACATAGTGTTTAGCCCCCAATATCTTCCCTTGTTTTAAATAGGATCTCATTATCTCTTTGCTATGGGCTTGCCTTCGATGGAGAATTGAAGTGGTGTTGACCCAATTGGAAGGAACTTGGTTTCTTAGTTTCAAATCGTGTTGACACGAAAGTCTATAATGTTGATACTTCTGTTGATCAATTTTTAATAGAAATAATCCTTTCTCGTCCTATTGATATCTTGCAAATATATGATTATTATCCATGGGCATGTTTGTAATGTTTATTAATGGATTGTCCTATCTGATGTGCTAACTCATTTTATATATTGTCACTATATACTTGCATCGCTTGTTTGTTGAGAACTTCTTGCAGGTGTAAATATTTGGGTCAAAGTTCTCAACGGTGGAATGAAATCAAATGATTGGATCGAGGTAGGATTCTTCCTCATATTTCACATTAGTTTATATATCACATGTTGGAATTGAGTTGATTTCTGCAGTCATACCTGTCTATAGTGGTTTACCCTTGGCCATAGAGATTTTTTCCCTTGTAACAAACCAGAATCTAAGAAAACTATTGAAGATAGATATTCAGTAATACCATCCATGTTCATTACAAAAAGAATCTTCAATCATGATCATGATCAATCAAGGAAGAAATTCAAAAGGACTACACCCCAAAAAGATCATTCACTCCCAGGTATGCAAATTTCTTTTATGGTCATTTTTTTTATTGTACTAATTTTGGACATAAGGTTGCAAATTGCAAGGATTATAAAAGAAATGTTCAATAAAGAAGTGCATATGTGGCCCCACCTAACATTGAATGTTACAAATTTCATAACTATGGACACATAGATAGTGATTGTAGAAGCATGTTCGATACTTCTATGAAAGAGAACACTGATATCAGATATAAGAAAGTATGTATAAGAAAAAATGAAGAAAAAGTGAACAAGGACCAGGTCCTAGAGATCACAAGATTGGAAATAAAACGAGATGAAGAAAATTCTACAAAGAAAGACGTCAGATACAAAAAGATTTGGAAAATAAATGAAAGAAAATAAGGACAGGTAAATAAGGAATGGGTTCAAGAGATTGTACTTTTAGGCACTGTAGTGAAAGATGAATCCACGGACAGAAAAAAATAAGTCAAAGCTCATATAGATGATTAATCTACTAATGAAGATGATGATTAATACACTTCAGAGAAGGAATTTTTTTGAGCCATCTAGCTTAGAGACTCCTAGATAATATGAATAATAGACAAGAGGAGTCTATGCAGTAGCTGAGATAGACCAAAGATCCATCCTTAAGGAGATTGCATAATTTTAGTAGACATATTTAGTGCATTCGGTTGTAGTAGTAATTCATGATAGTACAATGACATATGGGTCAAAATTATGGACAGTTGTGTAGAAGAGTCTTGAACAATATGGATAGAGATGGACGTGAAATCATCTTTTCTGAAAGGGGAACTTGAAGAAGAAGTCTACATTGAACAATTGATTCCTAGAACATGGTACTCTATACTGGATAAATATCTACAGTAGGTAGGGTTCAGAAAAGGAAGTGCAGACAACAACCTCTACACCAAGGTAACTCAAGATGGTATTTTATTAATTGAAGTTTATATTGATGATATTATTTTTGGAAGTATTGATGATAGGTTAAGCCAGAAATTTGCAAATGATATGCATAATGAATTTGAAATGTCATTACTTGGAGAACTATCCTTCCTTTTGTGTCTTTAGATACGTCAAATAAGTGAAGTAATTTTTATTTCTCAAACTAAGTATATCAGAGAAATTCTAAAGAGGTTCGGAATGGAAGATTGCAAACCAATTACCACTCCTATGAAAACCAGTTGCAAGTTAATAAAATATGATGATTCAAATTCTACAGACCAGAGGAAATACAGGTCAATAATTGGTATCTAACTATATGTGACAACATCTAGACTAGAAGTAATGCAGGAAGTTGGACAGGTGGCACAATTTCAAGCAACACCAAAGGAATCACATGTATTAGAAGTGAAGAGGATTTTCAGATATCTCAAAGGAATAAAAGAGTTTCGACTATGGTATCCAAAAGGAAAGGATCTATCATTTATTTCCTACACATATGCAGATTGGGCAGGTTGCATTGATGACCAATGAAGTACCAGTGGAGAAATGTTCTACTTGGGTGAGTGTTTAGTATCTTGGCTAAGAAAGAAACAATCATCAATATCTTTATCTACAAATGAAGCATAGTATATTGTAGTAGCAGGATGTTGTACTCAGGTTCTATGGATGAAACAAACTTTGATAGATATACAGGTTGAGTATGATGAGCCCATTCCAATCTATTATGATAATACAAACATGAACAACATCTCAAAGAACCCGGTGATGCACTCAAAGACAAAGAACATTCAAATAAAGTATCACTTTCTATAGGAACATGTTGTAGAGAAGAACATCATAGTTGAATATTTGGGTACAAAATAACAAGTGAAAAACATATTTACACAACTGCTTCCAAGGGAAGCCTTTGAGTATCTTCGCCAGAGACTCAGAGTAATTTCTACAGCAAAATGAATGCTTTTGAAAGCTTATCTTATATGCCTTATATTTACACGAGGAATCACCATAAAGAGGATAGTTCAGGTTGGGAGATCATTTTTAGGAGCAATTCAATTAGGGGGAGCAGCCCTAGATGGAAAGATACTTTTTCCATTGATGAAAAAGGGGGAGACATTTATCATATGCAAAGGTAAATTCTTGGAGAAAGAGAACATAGGCATGGTTCCATGGGGAGAAATGGTCACAGGGGGAGCATGAGTGATATGAATTTAGTATTTCATAAAAGTGTTTCCATCAATGCTAAAGGGGGATATTGTTTATTATTTGGGTTGGTTTTCATTGATGTCAACCCTTGAAGAAAGTTCGGTAGCAAATTCCGGTAGATCAAAGGTTTGGGTAATGGACCCAAGTTTGTTTGATGGATAATTGTATGAGTTTTGATATATATTTAGGCAAGACTATTTGATATGGATAGTACATTTCATGCCATTTCTAGTGGTATGTGGAACGTTACATAACTCCTCACGGTTAGAGAGTTATGGCCGTGTGAAGTTGGAGAACTCTCATGAGTCATCTAGAAGCCCCAAAAGGTCAAAGTAGTCAAGTGGTAGCAAAGAAGAAATTGTTTAAATAATAAAGTGAAGTGATGATTGTACTATAAGTCAAATTGTATACAAAAAAACTATTTAAATAATAAAGTTAATGGAGAAATTACTAAGTGGACAAGTGGTTAGAAGTGGGTTAGCCCTAAAATAAGGAAAGTGGGTTAAGATGGTTAGAGGGTAATTTAAATAATAAAGTGAATTGATGAGTGTACTATAAGTCAAAGTGGATACAAAATAAATTATTTAAATAACAAATTTAATGGAGAAATTACTAAGTGGACAAGTGGTTAGAAGTGGGTTAACCCTAAAATAAGGAAAGTGGGTTAAGATGGTTAAAAGGTAACCCCTTGAGGAAGCGACATGAAAGTATAAATAAGAGGTGAGGCTCTCTCATTTTAATCAGACTTGGGAATATTGAATATCTACAAGTGACTAAGGTAACCAAAGGATATCTAAGCTGAATTTCAGAGGGAAGGTGAAGTAAAGAAGGCCGAAATTCAAGGGAGGATAAATTATTTTGATGATGCTTTCTAAGGTATGTTATTTATAGGTCATCTCACCATTTTCAAAACAACATTTTTAATAGAATTATTCAGACCTTGAAATTGGGAGTCTGTTGAGGAAACATATCCAAGTATCTGTTATACAAATTTCACCTTGTGGGTCGTTGTATTTTTAGAGTTACACTCTCTGGAACAGAGGGTTTGTGGCTAGTCCTAAAACTAGTCTAAAACAAGTGTTTTGGATAAAAACGTCATAAATTCTTCTTAACATATCCAAATTAAGTAAGGCCAAATGTATTGGTTAGAGTACATTCGGTAGTATTATGTGTAACGTTTTCATATCCATACAACAAATATTATGTGTGGGGAATGATGTACAATTTCACTCTCTAGAATAAGCCAAAATTCAATAAGGTATGTCATTTTTCCATAACTCCTTTTACGAGAGGATCCAAGTAGTGAAACCTAGAGGAATTGTATAAAAGACACTGAAGAACATTGTGTACTATTTTCATATATTCATTCATTACAGGTACATAGTTATGATTATTTCAAGTTAGGTTTGTTGACTAATCCAAAATTAGTCATGTGATACTAAAGTAAAGTTTGATGAAAATGCTAGTCTCTTGGTGTTAAAGTTAAGGAAGGTTTGAAGGTATGTGATCATATAGACCAGGTCTATTACAAATTTACAAATCAGATTTGGATGATGAAATTGATCAGGTATTTTGGTTGAGGTACATGTTGGGTACATGGTTGAGACAAGTAGTTGATGAGTTGGCACATACATGAGGTGTATAGTTGATGATGTTGGTACATCTTGATGAGTCATAGTTTATGTGTATTTGATGCATGATTGGTACATATTCTGTGCATGGTTGATGCACTCATTAATGGTAAGGGTTGAGGTATAGGTTGGTGCATGGTTGATGCACTTGTTTCTGGTACAGGTTGATTACAGGTTGTTTGGTGCATGTTGTTATAGTTTGGTTGGCTGAAGATCAATGGTATAGGTTGTTACATTGGTATATCTCACAGTGATAGTGTGACAGTGGTTCCATCATTCTACTTATATGTAAGGTAGGTTCCATGGGGCAATGAAAGGTGGTTGTAGCCACCTTCCGGTTGTAGCCAAAGAACATAGGTGGTTGTAGCCTCCTTCTGGTTGTAGCCATAGAATTGGGGATTTGGAGCTTCCCTCAGGTTATAGTCTAAGAAACTAGGGGGTTGTAGCCTCCTTCTGGTTGCATCCAGAGAATTGGGGAATTGGAGCTTCCTTCAAGTTGTATCCTGAGAAACTAGGGGGTTGGAACCTCCTTCCAGTTGTAGCTAGAAAATAAAGGAAGTTGATGTTTCCAATGAATGTGATTTTTAAAGACATATAAGAAACAAATTTCCTTGGTTTTCTCCCACTTTAGGTTTCCATGTAAAAACATTGGTGTACTATGTATGTGTATGATTGCTCATTTGTTCATTGTTTATTTACTCTACAACTATTGGATAATAATGCTAAATTTATTTAACACTTTCATTTTATGGTTAAAAAGGATTAAATTTCTCTATTATTGATTCACCCCCCCTCTCAATAATCCAACAAGGTTTATACCACTTTGCATTTTCATTTTATTGATGAATTCCACTTTTCCATAGGGTTGATCCCACCGAAGTGTGACACAGAACCTTCCATGTTTCTCTAGAAGTGTCATAATTTGGTGGTAGAGCCTGCCTTTCCATGGATTCCTTAGTTATAAATTTTTTTTGCATGTTGGCATCCATGCCGTACATGTCCCATAGTCTCAAGAGTCTTTTTAGTCTTTCCATGACTATGAATTTGAAGCCTAATTTTTTCTTCTTGGTTACTTTTTATTGGCTTATAGCCATAGGACTCCCCTAGAGGATGGTTTGTATTCTTTCAAGATCACTTAAAACTATGAAAGCGACATCTAATGAGGGATTGTTTACCCTTTCGTCCTCATTTAGATTAAATATGAAAATAAGCCCCTCGAGAGTCTTCTTTAAGCTCTTCTTAGACTTTGTAAAATTGAAAAGATTTCCAAGCGATCTTGTTTCCCTTCCCGCTTATTAATGTGAAATTTGAAGGCACATATGTCCAACGATAGTTTACCCCTTTTCGGTTTGGATGGATAATTTTATGAAAAAGGTACTCCCTTGGAGCTATGGTTCACTAGGAGAGTATTCTCAAGTGTAAGTTTAACCCTTTTTTGGGCCCAAGGGACTAAATTTGAGGAAAAGGGTAGTTATCCTTGGTTTTGGTTTATCTCTTTTTCGGGCCTTGGAGAATATGTATGAAAAAGGAAACCCATGGAGTCTTCTTTAGGCCCTTTTCAAAATCCCTAAACATGAAAAGATCATTGAGTGACCTTATTTCTTTCACACTCATTGATTTGTCTAAAAAGAAAATCTATTTGGCATAAGTTTACCCCTTTTTCCAGCCAATAGATTAACTAGGAAAAAGATACGCCTCGGGAGACACGTCTCTCCGAGAGAGTATTCCCAAATATTGTTTTATTCTTTTTCAGGATTGGGGGACTAAATTTATGAAAAATACCACATTGGAGTCTTCTTTTACTAGTTTTCAGACTATCTATGCATGAAAAAACATCAATATTACCTTCTCTGGGCTCATAAAACTTTACATTGAAGGAATATCCTCATTATTTGTGTCAATTCGTAATCAGATTGCATGTCTCTCTCTTGTTCCTTTGGCCTAAATCCAACTCAATATTGTTGTTGATGAACTTTTAGATCATTCCTTAGGTGGAAACCTTTCAACATTCTTTGTCGTTATGATCTGACATCCGGGCCCATAGAGGAATTTTCCTGAGTGTCCTCATCCTGCACATGTTTCTTTGCACTAAACATCAATGTGTTCCATATTCTTGTAACTAGTTTTCTTTCCCACGAGACTCATTCCTCCTTTGTAACGTAGCTTTGTTTTATTCTTTTTGAAGCTCGTTAAATACATGAAAAAGACAGAAAAAACAAATATTCCAAAAACGAGGGGAAAGGGATGGATTATCGTTTTTTGGAAGAAAACTTTTCACCCTTGGAAAAAGCACATCTTTGAGTCTATTACTTAGTTTTTGGATTTGGCATGAAATTAGGAAGTTGTTCTCATTACATAGAGTTGTTTCCTCCTCCATTTTGTTACTCTTACAAACATGTTAATAGTTTGTGATGCCTCTTGTGTCATGGAATTATGTCAATAATATGCTTCCTGAGCCACTTTATATGTCATGTTCCAAGGGATGTTTCCAGCCTGAGTCGACCATTAAGTAGTTAATCTCTTGAGCTTCGCAAGTTGGCAATCTTAAGAGTCCTATCAAGTCCACATTCAGAATCAATGAAGTTCCATGCATGATGTTGGAGATCCTCTGGTCTTTTCGGGATGACTTGTTGAATACCCTAGGGTAGTGAGTCTTACAATATTATTATACTCCTACATGATTTTTGAATATTTTGAAGTTTTTGCTTGAGTTATGAATCTATCATCTCCAACTACAAACATTGATGCTTCCTAAAGATCATCTTGTATATGTTATTGTACTCTTATATCTTCAGATTAGTTTTATACATAACTCCATTGTATAGTGTTCATTACTATGATCCTTGTTGACATGGATCCACTATATATATTTCATGTGGCCATTATTATTCTATATATTTGACATGGATCTATGGTGTACTTGATTGTAAAATATTCTTATTTTGTCCCAAGCATGGGTATGCTCACCTCAAAGAGATTGATTTTATTATAGATGACATGCTCACGAACACTCTTTTGGGTTCACTTTACTCAATGTTTTCCTTGAGATATTTTAATATTTCGGCCATCAGTTTCTCTTATGACCTCACACATTAGAGGGCATCTGTTATAGTCCAAAATGCCACCACTATACATTTTTTTATCATGGCTCATCCATATACACTTGCAAATCACTTTTGATGAGTTTCATTCTTAAAAAATCCATTTTCATGGTGTACGCACCCTGATACACATGTAACACATGTACATACACAAGATGATACATATGTAACTTGCGTACACCCACAAAAGTTGGAAAAACAAATCTGCACTTCCTAGTGGGGTTTATAGTATATGATGGGTTTCAAAACCATTTTTTACCTCTTGTATCCCTTCTCAGAACTTAATAACCATATTTTTTCCATATAAAAAGGGCCCTAGGGGGTCAATGGAGGATATAGAATGAAAAAAAAAAGAAAATCTACCCAAATTTCTCCTTCTTTATCTCTAAGCCTATGCATCCAGTTCTGAGTATCCATCCCCGACAGTCTCATTGTCTCATCCTCTTTAAGAAATCCATCAAACCCGTTATTTTTTCATGTCGATTGTGAGGATTTTCTAGTGATTGTGGGATTAATGCACTTGGAGTATTATTGGAGGAACCCATGCGAGGTTCGTTGAGTGGTATCAACATCAAAGATTCTGGTTGTAATCTTCTTTACATGTTATCAATAAAAGGGAGCTTTCTTTTTCCAATTCATGCATCTATTTCCTTATTAATAATGTTGAATGTTTATAAATTATTTCTTGAGAATAAGTACATGTTTAAGTTTATAATGATTGCATACATGTTCTTATAGATTGTTTTATGTGTTGTTTCAAGTCAACTTTGGGAGGAGTCCTGCAACTTAGGAGTGAGCAACAGATAAAGTGGATATTCTACGAACGAAAGAATACAAGGTGTCATTCTTTATGTTTCTCTTTTATTCCCTATTTAAATGAAATCATTAGGGTTTTGTGAATTTGGATAATAATAGGTCAGTTTCTATGTTCTAAGGAGTCATTTCTCTGTCTAGCCATTAGACCCTAACTGGGGGGATTTTCCCCAAAGCACTTATACCCTGGCCTTATTGGGAACATGCATAGAGAAACATATAGAGAGTAGACCTCTCTAATACCATTGATCTGGATTTATGAGGGAAACAAATGAAACACATAATAATATAGAAACACAAATATATAGTAATACTTGATTTCTATTAAAGAATGAAATATGTAGAGACTATACAATAAAATACAGAGCGAGATGAACTTGCTAGAATGGTGGTGTCTTATCTCTGAGAAGATATGTGATGGATACACTTATTCGCAAGAAGATGATTACAATGAGGCTCCTAAGGATTTTTCAACATGAAGAATAAATGATAAAACCATGAAAATCCAAAAACCTAACCCCAGAAGATGAAATTCCAAAAGGTTTGTGAGCCTCGATGGGAGTAGCTGATATATCAACTTTATGAGGGTGTAAATTTTTCATACAATCTCCTTTTGGCGTGCTCGGTATCCCATTGTAAATTCTTAGACAAAGAGTACACATTTTGAATGTACCAATTCGATCTTATAGAATCTATCGTTTTCTTCCACATAAAAAAAAAACCATTTAGTGACCCAAAATGACCTAGAAAGTTTGGCACCTGAAAAACTATAGAAAAATTGCCAAGATGGAAACTGTATTTTGAGCTAGTGGAAAATATGGGTAGGCACCAATGTCAACCTATATCACAACTGGGACCACATATCAATCATATTTTTATATACCAAATGATAATGAGTCTAATTCAAGATTTCCATTGGGTATTCTCCCTTATTGTTGACACAAGCCATTTCATCTCATCAACAAAACCAAAAGCAATTCCCTCAATTTCCTGCAAAAACTCAATTTTTTTTACTGGAAAGTCATGGATAGGACATAATAGAATGAAACCACTAGTTTATAAAAGGAAATTCATGGTATGACTACTATTTTCACCAGGTAAGGTTGGGTCAACTCTATTTGGATATAAAAATGACATAACTATTCTTTAGAAAATTCAATAATTACTTAAATGATTTAAGGCTTTCTACATACTCTTAGACTACCTTGGAAACTATATTGGCGATTCAAAACATAGAATTTAACTTCCATAACAAGATAATTAATTTTATATAAACATAGAGAGTCAAACCTTCAAGGAAAATTTCTAAATACTAGAGGGTAAACATACACTTAACTAAATTTACAAACTATCATAAATTTGTCCCTATGGCTGTAGATGTCGTCCTTGTTAAGTATATAGCTCCAAGATTTCTCCAAGAGGATTCTACAAAAAATTTAATTCAAGACCCATGATTTAATAATTGCAAAAATATTAATCGTTGACCACCCTACCATATTATACTTAGGGTAGTCTTCTTCCCCTAAAACTCTTGAGTTGCAATGGTTTGTATGAAAAGAGTAAAAAACATAGAATGTAGAATGTGTGGATATACCAGAGAATTTGAGGTACCCCACCTAATAGTACTAGAACATTATTGAGATGAAACTAACAACAAAATTTTATCATTAGGACAATTATCCAACATTAGGGTGCAAAAATGTGAGCTATCAAGTCCAACTTTGTATTCTTATATAGACTTTTAGGCTCATTCCATTTTCCATTCTCATCAAATAATCTAATTACTAATTGCGTAATATTAAACCAGAGACATCTCACCTCCTGTTGGCACAGGGGAAAACCCAGGTTTCAACGCTTCAACAACGCACCAACAAAACTCTAACTATGAACCCTTTGGCAAAACCTGCGAAGCAAATGAAGTCTCACCCGAGGTAGAGGTAGGGGTGGTTACAGGACTCAGATGTCTACAACCTAGCTAGGACACAGATCTGTGATTATAATACCTTAGCAATTAACATTCATTAGAAATTATCCCTTACTCACATCGCATATTCAATCCCTAATTATAGAATAACGCAGTATTCAACCAGATCTAACACGTCTAATCAATTAACATATTGAAAGAGATCAGATCTAACATTCATTCAAATTACTAAGAACTAAGATATTGCATCTAACATATATCATTGTACTAAGAATACATCACATCAATAACATAACAACTATAATGCACACAACAACCACAACATAGGATATATGTGGTTCACTACAACATGGGGTTATGTCCACCAACTCTTCTATTCTTTATTATCTTCTGTCAATATTCTTACATGCACAAAGCCCAAAAACCCCATTGCACATAGGATAGGAGATCTGCGCACACCTCGTCAGATCCTCCTTCCCATAGTTAGGTCACATCACAAATTCTTCTTACACAGTCTGTACACAAGATTCTTACAATCACTTTCACTTAGCTCTACAAGTCTTAACACATAGTATGCACAAAGCCTCTAGCTAAGCACTAAGCCGATTCTACCAAATCTCTCTACTTCCATCACCTAGATTTTTATTTATACATTAAAAAATGGGCCTAAACATGGGTAAACCCATGGACCAATGTTCCATACCCATTACATAAACCCTAAACCGAAAATTTCCCTAACACGTGGCCGCAATCCCGCAATCTCCACTTCCCCTAGTGCTTTGTCTTCAACTAGCCTGTCGAAGTCCCAAAAATGGTCAAATATGACCAAGGTTCTACAAAACTTGGTCAAGGGCCAACAGGCCCCCAACACTCACCTGTGACTCGTCTTGAGTCACTCTTCTATGGGTAACAATGCCTCAAATGCCTTGAGCTTGGATCGAGCTTCTTCGACCTGTTGCTTCGCGAAGGCCTCCTGCTCGACAAACTTTTGAATAACTGCCTCGGTCACAGGTCCTTCCAAGCATTGTTCGACTGCAGTGTCTGCTTTTTCTAGTTCTACTCCTCATCCTTCAATCTCTTCAAAAGGTAGGCAAGTTGCATCTTGGACAAGATGAAGCTTCTAGGTCACTTCCATGACTTTTCTCTGTATGGCATGGACTTATTGTTGATCCGTGTGTTGTTCTTGGGATATTTCCATTTTCTCAACCATTGACAAGGGATTCAACTGTGCTTGTATTGTTGTTGCTTTCTTCTTTTCTTCCTGGAGTTGTGAATCTAGTGTATTTAGTTCAGGGTCCTTGGTAACGCACTCATAATTCTGTGCACTTTGATTGCTAAGTTGCTTACATTCCAAGGCTAATGCCTTGATTCTCTGATCTGCACTTTGGGTAGTTTCTTCTCACTGGTCTCGCACTTCCTCCAGAGTGCTTGGCACTGCTTGTATCTCCAATTCTGCTACTCTCTATTGAGGTTGTTGGATGGTTGCAGCAAGATTCACTACTTGACTCTCCACTGGGTTTTCTTATATCTATTCTAAGACTGTCACAAAGAGAAGTTCTATGTTGCAATAACTATGTTTCTAGACGTTCCTATATTTCTAGCCATTCTATAGTGTCATTCTAACGGTTGAGACATCTCCAATGATCATATTGCTTCGCCATGGTGAAGTGTCAATCTTCGCTTGTAATGTCCCTAGGCCGAACCCAATTGTAATGTAAATGAAAATGTACTTAAGCTCATGAGTTTGTTGATATCATTTTTGTATGAACACTTCATGGCATAGTGTGTGCTTGTACTGCGCAGTAAAATGATGAAGTGTGCACATTCCTGGATACCATGCACAACAACTTGAGTGCGTGCGATATTGAGACCAGGGAACCTTTGTGTATATGTTGCATTTTATAGGCTGGTGAGCCAGATACTATAATCTAGGATGCTTATTTTTTGAATAGGCCGAAGAGCCTAGATGTTAAAGGCCAATTCACCTGTTTTTGTACATGTATCAAGTTTAATATAAAATAAATCATTGCGCATAGATTGAACATGATAAAACAGATGGGAGACTAAACTCCATTGGTTAGTGAAAGGGAGAGGGCTAAAAGTTAAGGAAAAGGGATAAGCTAGGGAGATTAAGCCAAAAAGGAATATTATATTAATATTTATTAAATAAAAAAGTATGGATAATTATTCTATCCTAAGTTCTAAAGTTGGGGACAAGTGGGCCAAAGTAGCTCCCAACATGAGAAGTGTTAAGATGGGGACATGCATACATATTGTTGGGACTTAGTTCATTTTCCATTCTCGATCCATCATTCCTTCCATCATTCAGACATCCATCCATTATTACATGAGCATTCACACACAATTAAGTTATATTTAGTATCTCCATGATTGTACCTGAAACTATATCCATAGCCTTTCTCTGTTCGTGTAGCTGGTTAGCTTGGGAGATGGACTGAAGAAGCAGGCTGTCAGGCCCATGGGATATTGAAGAGGCGAGTTGTCAGGCCCATGAGAAATTATCTGGGTGAGAGAATTGATGGGAATTGATTTCCAGAAGTTGCTAAACTACAGCTATAGTTCTTTGAGACTTCCTATTCGACTTGTTGTTGAAGCCCAGAAAGGAAGTGGGGAAACCGAAGGACTGTTGAGCAGAGAAGGGACACACTTTCTGGGTGGGACAGGCATGTGGGGAATGAGGGATTGTATGTTTTTAGTTGAGTTGGCACCTAAGACAGAGTCTTTCCTATTGTCTATAAAACTTTAGCCTCATTAGGAATCCCTTTACCCAGGTGGAGTTTAGTCCAAGCTCAAGGGTGACTCACTGTTCAGAATGATGAACATTGTGGTATAAGGCTAGGAGGTTCGTGGAAGGTATGAACGTAGTTGGTGACATTATTACCAAGATAAGTGCCAATTGTGTGATACATTTATATGTTGCATTGTTATTTACATGCTTATTTTTATGGGTTATCATTTGTGCAATTATAACTATGTTTATTTTTATGGGTATTTCCTTGTATATGTTGCATGTATATGTTTATTATTATTTCAATGTGAATCTGTGTATCTACAGATGTATTTGTATGTTTATGTTTTATATATAATGCTTCCGCAAGAGTTCTGTGTGTGTATATTTCAATTGCGTGTAGTTCGAAAAATTTATGTGGTATAACTCAGTTGGGTGTTGGGTATGTTAGAATATGTTACGTAGAGAGAATAGTAAGAGTTCTTTGGTGTAGCGTAGCCTGACATGGATGGCTAGGGATATTACAACATGGTATCAGAGCTTCATTTTTCAACATTGATCTTGGATGGCCTGAGAAAGTTGACTTGAAGCAAAATGTCTTAGAGGATTGATTTCAAAGTGGCCAAATTTTGAGTTACAGAGTGTCCATGGTAAAAAGTAACAATAATTGGGCAGAATTGGGAAAAAGGCCCAATTCGTGTTGTTAAATTTAGGGAAAATGGAGAAATTCGACCAAGTGATGAGATATTCCTGATTTAATATCTGTTCTAGAAAATTTGGATCTAGAATGGGTTGAAATTGAAGTTACAATGAATCCATGACAGATGGAGCGAGTTCAATGGTTAAAATTCTCAATTCATGAATCAATTTTGGATAAATTTGTTATAGAAATGTCAACCCACAACAACTTATTGTTGCAAACATGGACTCGGTGTTATTGGGGTTAAATTGAACAAATTTCATGGTTGCAAAATGTCTATGGTAAATTGTGGAAAATGTTAACCAAAAGCACGAATTTTTGCAGTGGAATTCACGAGGAATTGATGTGCATAAAAATTAATGTGCACAGGTGGGTGCACAAAAAATGCATGATGTGTAGTGAAAATCTTGTGATAGGTAAAATTCGGCACTGTGCAGCAAGATATTGGCGTGCTGGTGCGCACGCTAAATTTTGGTGTCGCGCGGAAAAACATGTTAGTGTGTAGGTGTGCACACTAACTTTCAGTGTCATGTGAAAAAATTATGGTGTGCGGGTGTGCGCACTAAATTTTGGTGCCATGTGGAAAAAAAATAATGGCACGCGTGGTGTGCACAATATTGGAAATGCAAAGGAGTTTGGTTGGTGTGCGTGCAATGTGGGTATTTGTTGTCACGCGATAGTTTAGTTAGTGGTCTGTCCAGATTTTTGGTGGGTGGTGGAGACGTACTAAACTCTAGCATGGTGCAGTCCGTATAGTATAATGTGTGCAAAATATCAGCGTGCGATACAGAAAATGTGCATGGTGGATATTGTCGTGCGACATAAAAGTAGTGCTTACAAGTTATTGGTGCGACAAAGAAGTGATACACAATGGTTCTAAAGTGAGTGAAGCACGATTTACCTTGTGTTTTTTCTGCGCATGATAAATATGGGTTTACAGGTTTAAATTTGTGCACGTGAAGTTGTTTGAAGGGTGAACAACAGAAGAAAACCAGTGATTTTCTTTGACATTTTATATCATTTGAACGCCATCCTTTTGCAGTGCATTTTTTAGGGCCTTAAGAGCATTTTCAACAATGAAAAAACCATGAGATAGAGGTGTACCAACGGTATGCTCTATCTTTGCAGCTTAAATAAAAGAGATGGGGGAGAGCTTTCTAATGGTGTAAATCGTTCATCAAACGAAACTTTTATGCGGAAGTTACAACACAAATAGTGGAGGGTAAAATTTAAGACCCATCTAACTTCAAAGAGCCATAAATTTTTGTTTCAAAATTAGATTGAGGCGCAAGAGAATTCAATGGAAATCTATTGAACCATAGAATACATTCCAAGAGCTGAATTAAATTTCTAGGCATGTTAAAAGTGTTTAATATGGAAAATAAGGAACTTGTAGCATATCAATTGCAATATGGTATTTTGGCCTAGAACTTCAACCCACTGTAACTAGCATCCCAGAGCCCAGAAAGAGCTTCAACTTGGACAGAGTGTCCATAATATGCATATTAAAAAACCCAATTTATCTCCTACGAAAAATCCAATGGAGTAGGTGAAAAATTGCATATTTATAGCCCAGAGTTGTGCCAAGTTGAAAAAAATGAACAAAAAAATTATGGGCAATTTTTAAATAGGCATAACGTTTTTCTCAAGACTTGGAATTGAGCATGGGAGAAGGAGTTGGAAAGGTATTGGATAATATAATATAGTTATCCATGTAGAAAATTAAGCTAGGCACTCGATTTTCCAGGAAATCAAAAGAAATAGTTCTGATATATATTATTGAACCATAATGGTTCACATTTTCATGAAATTGTTGGAACAGTTAGCCTGAAAAAGTTTTGTTGGCTTCACATTTTCCAAAGTTAAGAACAAATATATCAGATCAAGATCATCATAGAGTCCATAGGAATGGAAGAGGCACAGGGGAATTACAGTCAGGAGGATAATATTAGAGGGATGGATGTCCATTTGGGCATTGAAGGAAAAAACTCTAATGGACATGGAGAATGAAGACATGAAAACATGAATATGGTAGAGACCATTAAAAATTTCTAGAAGGATGTCCAAAGCCATAAATATGATAATGAAAGGATTATGATAGAAAAGGAGAAGAAGGGTGACTTCAACATGAAGTTATTGGAGAGAGTGAATAGAATAGAAAATAAATTGGATAAGGAGAGTGGCTCAAGAAAATCAGGAAGTCAGAGGCCTTCTGATGAGAGAAGAAAAGAAAGAATTGTTAGCAGACATCACCATCACTCCCCAAGGCATTCCAATAAGAGAGTAGACAACAACTCAATTCCATCCCCTATCAGAAAGCATAAGAGGTCTGGGGTGGATGAGCTACGAGGAGAAATGAACAAAATCAAACCTCCTACATTTGATGGTGACCACAAGAAGGATGAAGATGTAGAAACATGGTTGCTGGGCATGAGAAAGTATTTTCAATTTCATAATTATTCTTCTCATGTAGAAGGTAGAATTTCTATCTATCAACTAAAGGGAAAGGCATCCATGTGGTGAGATCATCTTGTGTAGGTGCAACACATTAAAGATAAAAGTGTTACTTAGAGGGAATTCAAGAAGTATTTTGAGAAGAAATACCTGACTAAAAGATAATATGACAAGAAAATGAAAGAGCTATTTGAACTTAAGCTTGGAAGTATGACAATAGATGAATATGAGAGAAGGTTTTTAGAACTGTTGAAGTATGTCTTTTTCATCAAGGATGAGACAGTTAAGATTCAAAGGTATTTGAGTGGATTGCCATCATTCATCAGTGAAAAAATATAGTATGATGATCCGAAGACATTGGAGGAGACCATAAGGCGAGCTAAGTCCCTATATGATCAGCAAAAAGCAAGGACAACTTTCCAAAAATATTGGGAAGACAAAAAGAAGTTCAAGGTGGATCAGAGGAAGAAGGGATCTAATCCACCATTCTTCAGAAATAATCCACAAGGACAACAAACACCTAGAGAACCCAGAATGACTGAGTCAGGGGGTCAAAGGCCAAGGCAGCCACCTATTCAATGTTGGGGTTGTAAAGGAGATCATATGTACAGAGATTGTCCTCACAGAGGTGAAAAAGTGAGAACTATTCATAATGTACAACAAGTTAAAACAGTGGACGACATGGGAAAAAGTGTGCCAAGGATATATGCATCCCTGGACAACAAGCAAACAGAGCATCAGTCACATATGATTGAGGTGGAAGGTATGACAACAACCAAATGATTGCTATTTTAATTGATTCAGGATCTATTCATAGTTATATAGATCCTAATATGGTGGAAAGTTTGCATTTCCCAAGAAGCAAGCATGAAAAATATTGGTTGGTTCAACTGGCTACTAGAGCCAAAAGAAAAGTTAATGAGATGGTTAAGTCATGTCTTATGGACATGAATGGAATGAACACCAGGGAAGATTTGAACATCTTACCTTCAGGTTCCTATGACTGTCTAATTGGGATGGATTGGTTGGACCAAAATCATGCCATCCTAGACTATAATAACAAGGTATTTACTTGCTTAGATGAGGAAGGGACCCTAAGGAAGGTGCAGGGAGTTCCCAGGGAAGTAACCATCAGAGAGATTTCAGCATTGCAGCTGAAGAAATGTTACAGAAAAGGGTGTCAAATATCTATAGCTCATATGGAGGAGACACCTAAAGATAAGGTGCCAAATTTGGAAGATTATGCGATCCTGGAATATTTTGAAGATGTGTTCAAGGAGGTACCAGGACTATCCCCAAAGAGAGACATTGATTTCTCTATAAATCTAATGCCTAGAGCAGGTCCAGTTTCAAAGACTCCTTATAGAATGAGTACACCAGAGCTTAAGGAGTTGCAAATTGTTGGCAGCCAACCCAATTTTTTTTTGATTGCTCTCAAAAAGATGCCTACACCCCCTTGTCGTATTATGACAAATCATTGTCGCATTGTGTTAATGGACATTCGTCTCATTTTTGCGACCATTACAATTCAATTTCGACCCAGTTTTCACAACTGCAAATGTGAAAACACCTCTTTCGTTGATTAGATTGTCGTCGTTTTTGGTTGATTTGCTGAAAGATACTTGATCACTAATTTATCACATGATTGATAAAGGTTGTATCGAACTTATGTTCTTGAGCATTATCTTACCCTGATTGCGCATTTGGATATATTTGATTGTTAAACCTTTCGGCATAAAAGTTATTAGTCTTGTTCTGATCTTATGAAAATTGTAATGGATTTGGTTATATTGCTTTTATCCTTGCTATGGACTTTCACTCGATTATTATATGAAGAAATTTTTTGATTGCATGGTTCTAAGNTCACTGGTTTATCACATGATTGCTAAAGGTTGTATCGAACTTATGTTCTTGAGAATTATCTTACCTTGATTGCGCATTTGGATATATTTGATTGTTAAACCTTTGGGCATAAAAGCTATTGGTATTGTTCTGATCTTATGAAAATTGTAATGGATTTGGCTATATTGCTTTTATCCTTGCTGTGGACTTTCACTCGATTATTATATGAAGAAAATTTTTGATTGCATGGTTCTAAGACTTTGGAATACAAACTTATACAATATACACCGAATACATTGGCAAGTTTGTAAGGTATGATAGCAATGGTTTCAAAGCGCATGAATTAATCACATTGAACTTTACGAATCGATGCTTGGTATATGTTGAATGTTTCATAAGTCCCGAGCTATGTATTAGTTGTAAACCCTGTGGTTGAGCGATTGATTGAACGATGGAATTGGCACGATGGATCGATAGTTAATGCTGGGTATTGTGGTTGATTAAACTTAACACTTGGCACATTATTATCGCATGAGGTGTTGATCCTGACTCGGATGAATGGCACATAGAGGTGATGATCCACCCGTTCGCTGATTGATACGTTGTTTTAAATGGTTATGGTTTTAACAGCTCTGTACAGGTCATTAATGAAATGCGTGGTGATGGTAATCCCACCACCTTCGCACACATGGAGTTGTTTTCGGTCTCGTCAAGCATTCAAGCTATTGAAACCCTATCATTTTCACTCTGTTCATTGTTCATTCGGTGTGAACCCTACCATGTACAGAGGTTATGGCTCCTGTTGTAAGGGCCGAACCTAATGGATGCCAAGCACTGTTAACATTCGATGGTGCATACAACGACCTTGAAGAATTCGGGTGGCTTTCATTTATAAGGAAGTTCGACGGTTTTAATATCTCTGTTGCTCGGCAATTCACACTGTCATTTGATGGCTTCCGAGCCAAAGTTGGAGATGTCCAGCTTGAGATCACCGAACAATCTCTCAGCCTGGCAACTAGCCTGCCTGTTAAGGGACAAAACTTGTCCAAAAGTTACAAGGTAAATGATGTCCCATGGACATTATTATTTCGGCCTCGGACAGTGAATTCGTGCAACAGAGGTTTACCTGCGAAGATGTTGAAACCCCGTTGGTATGATCTCTTGATGATTATCAAGAAATTCGTCACTTCTGAAGGCAGGTATGGGTTTGTTTTCCTGTTTCATCTACGTTTATTAATGGTGTTTATGGGTTTCGAGCTTAGCATGCCACATTATTTGCACCGAAGTTTATTTAAAATGGCTATGAAGTACAAGCGAAGTCAGGTTGACACTAGCCTCTTCCATGTTGGTTTGATTAAAATGCTGGTTGTTTATGAATTGGGGTTACGTCGAGATTCCTGGCACGATTTTCTCAACCGTAATGGTTTTGAGGAATCAAACCCTCCACAGGTCGATAAACCTATAG
>JZKD02S2225536.1:370499-383790 GCA_000966675.3 Picea glauca
ATATGACATACAGTTACCAGTTGGTTACTATCCTTAACTGCTCAGTCGGTAGAATCTCATTGTCTGTTCAAACGACTTCTTTACCTCCTACTGTACTCTACTTGTATAGTTGACTGACGGGTCTGTTCAGTGGGGCCAACTAGACCCTACAACATGTCCCCCCTCCTCATTTCCTTGCTTGTCCCAAGCAAGATAAGAGTGTGACAAAATAAAATAAAAATTCCAAGAACAATTCCCATTCTTCTTGTATCTTGCACCAGTTGGAGTTTGGAGGGGGATCCTTCAAGGGGGGTTGGTACTTGACATTGTCATCGACTCATTTTTCTAAGAAGAATTTATGTAGCAGAGAAGGGATGGTGCAAAGAAATTTGTTGTGCAATTCCATATAGAATTTTTTCTTCATGTTTTGAACTGACTCTCTACCTTCAACTTCTTGATTTATGATGTACTCTTTGACAATCCTCTTGACCCAGTCATTTAAGTTTGTTCTTCCTTTGTTTATGATCTTGTGCATCAAATGCTCATTGGAAGTGGCTCTGTGCATTGGGTTGATTGATCTGTGTGAATAATGCTTTTGGAATGGCTTCCATAAATCACTCATGTGTTTATAAGAACAATTGAGGGTGTTCTTCAGCTGGCACTATTTGATTTCTTCTTGCATAATTTTTTATGTAATTGATAATCTTATGCTTCCACCATTCACGTATGTCTTCCGAAGGTAGCATCCAAGTGCATTTTTCCTGTTCATGCCCAAGTTCAGAACTATCGACAACAGAACCAATGTTGTAGTCTAGGGGAAATTACAAGAAGGTTTCCAACATATCTTTACACAAAGAATCATACACTACAACATTATACAAGAGAACACAAATGTATATAATAACATACAAAAATGGGGGAGAACCATCATTAACTTTTATTATATATGAGTCCATAACAACCTATATCTTTCCATTACATGATAGTGTGTGTGTGTGTGTATGTGTGTGTGTGTGTGTGTGTGTGTGTGTGTGTGAGACATACAATTACCATTCGATTACATTACTTAACTACTCATTCGTTATACTCTAACTGTTTGTTTGACTGACTTCCTAACCGACTATTGCAGTCAACTTAGCTAGTTGACTAACGTGGTTGGCCAGCCCCACAACGCTTCCAATTAAAAGTCACTATATTTATTTTATTTTCAACTTGTAATGTATTTTTCCAAATATCAAAGTGAGTATAATCTCATTTTCTCCTTTTCATAAAATATACATATATATACATGAGAAAAAATGATAAATGCATTTTTCATTTCTCTATGCCAAAATAATTATGCAATCCAAACGATACTTTTCTCCTAAATCATACACATATAAAAACCAAATTCAATACCAAGGGTGATCCCGAGTTAATTCAAATCATTCAAATATTTAGTACTCAGAGATAGATATCATCACTAAAACTATTGGATTACCCTATGTCTACAATTCTTCAAGTGAATGATACCAATGGTGAGACTAAGCTCACTCAAACCCTTCAAGTATCCATTTTCATGGTGGGATATTTGTCTCGGAGTTATGAAACTTTTAAATGAACCCTATTACCTCTAGTGAGAGAATAATGGTCAGTAATGATCTAGGTAGATATCGATGGCCACCCACCTCTTCCAACTAGCTCACATTCAGTTTTCATCTTGTCATCTTGTTTCTATTCTTTTGGGTCCTAAACTTTTGGGATCGTTTTGAGGCCCTAACCTACATTTTTTGGGCATGCCATAGTCACACTATAGATGTATTTGGACTGTGATGATGCAATGTGTATTCCTTGGATAGACCTTTCTGATGGGATATCATGCACCTAAAATGGACTTTTTATGCAAAAGCTACAACCCCTGGAAGTTGATGTACCAACTTACCCCATCGAGGCCCACATGACTTTAGGTGCTTCATCTCCTAGGGTTAGGTTTTTGGATGTCTAGGGTTTTATTATTACTTCATGATGATAAAAAGGACTATAGGCCTCATTTTAATTTTCTCAGACGAATGCATGTAGCCACCACATATCTTCTGAAAGAGTAGCTACCACCATTCGAGCAAGATTGTTTCATTCTACATTTTACAGTTTCAACAGATTTATTCATTGAATAGAAGTTAAGTTTTACTGCATATTCATTATTGTTCCATGTATATCTATGTTAATGTTATATATATGTGATTCATTTCATTCCTCTCATAAATCTGAATCAGTGGTATCAGAGCAGTCTTCTCTTCATTTGTTTCTCTGTACATGTCTCCAATGAGGTTAGGGTATACGCAATTGTGACACGAACCAACTGATCCTTTGCAAGATAAACCTCTTTGAACTCCATGAATTCCCATGGGGGAATAAAAGAGAGACAATGGGGAAATATATAGCTTTAAAATGTTGCTTGAGGAAGACCTCACATGACAGAGGAATGAGATGATGGATAACTTTGTGAAAATCCTTTGACGACTACCAACAGGCGATGCATATTCCTCGAGTGGAGGGGATGCCCCCTTCAAGGTACAAATAAATTTTTATATTCCTATATTTGAAGGTAAAATAGATGAGGATGTTGTATACAAATGGTTAAACCTTCTATAAGGGTATTTTTCTATCCATAATTTTTTCGATAGAGAAAATATTACATTATGCTCCTTAAGGTCATCCCCCATGTCAAAGATTAGTGGGATACTTTTTGTGAGAAAAATGAAATATAGGGATTTACATTATTTGTAGTCACGCCCACTTGGGGTTGTTTGAGGGATGTTATTAAGGAAAAATACTACCTTGCTAGAAGTTATGATGACTTATATACAAGATGGACAAAATTTCTCCAAGAAAGGGGCCAAACAATGTCAGATTTCACCAATATCTTCCATACCTTTCACATAAAGTTGGGTATCAAATACTCTAAGTAACATATGGTGATCAAGTATCATGATGATATGAATAGATACATCTAGAAGGAAATGGAGTTTCTAGACATCTCTTCCTTGGGTGCGGCCTATTGATATGTTGTCAAAATTGAGTAGAATATTAAACAAAAAAAGAAGTGATTTGGGTCTATGAAACCCTCATAGAAGAAGAAGGAAAAATGAAACCCTAACCCTTAGAACAAAGGGTATAGAAAGGATGGAAAATCTCAGGAAATCCACTCTAAACCAAAAACAATGAAGGACAATGTGAAGAAAAAAAAAGACACCGGGAAGTGGTGTGAGTTCCATAAGAGCCCCTGGAATAACACCACTGAATTCCACTCAAATAATAAATTGGTGGCTAAGTTGATAGCCTCTAAATTAGATGCAGGCTGTGACTCTGAGTCAAAACCAGAAAAGGGGAGACAAATAATTGATGTAGAACCCAGTTCCACTATTGCTACCACCAAGGTCCAACCTAGAGATCTTGATGAACCAGAGGAAGGTGAGAACCTCATTCATTCACAAATGTGGGTGAAGGGTATTCCATTGGACTTCATCATTGATATAGGTATCCAAGAGAAAATCATCTCAATCAAGGTCATCAAGCGGTTGGCTCTACTGACAACACCACACCCTTCTAGAAGGTTTAACCATTTATGTACGACATCGACATCTGTTTGAAATTCAAATATAGGAATATAAAAATTGATCTATACCTTGAATGGGGTGGTTCCTTCTATTGAAGTGGATGCATCACTTGTTGGAAGCTGTCAAAGGAATTTTACAAATATTTCCATCATCTCATTCCTCTGTCGCTCAAGGGCTTCCTCAAGAAATTTTTTGAAGGGATATCTTGTCCTGTAGTATTTTGTTTTCCTTCCATGGGTGGTTTCTTTGGAATGCAAGAGCAGTTGTCCTCAAGAGAAACAATTTTGAGACCCAACTCTCTATACCCTGACTGTGTCAGGGACATGCATTAAAAAAAATGACAAGAAGCATACCACGCTGATGCCATTGATCCATATTTATGAGAAGAACAAAATGAAACCATAGTTTAATGATATTAACATAGAAACACATTAAAAAATAACATACATACAACACAAAGTGTTTATATTAAATAAGAAATATGATGAAAACTATAAAATGCAGACTGAAAAAAATCTTGCTAGATTGGTGGTAGCTTATCTCTAATAAGCGATTTGATGGCTACACTCATTCATAAGAAGATGAACACAATGAGGATTTGAAGGAATTTTTACAATACAAATGAATTCCAAAACCCTAGACATCCAAAAACATAACCCTAGGAGATGAAGTGCCAAAAGTCATGTGGGCCTCGTTGGGGTAAGTTAGTACATCAACTTCCTGGGGTCATAACGTTTTCATACGATCTCAGTTTAGGGTGCACTATATCTTGTTAGAAAGGAATTGATGAGGAAAATCATTGAGGGGGCTCAATCAGATCCTTTAGCCTTCATTAAGGAGCCTAATCCCGAGAAAGTGTCGTTTAGGCCCTCAAAATGGCCCTGGAGGTTCAGGAACCAAAAAACTGCTAAAAATAGTAAGTTGCCAAAAAAATATTTTGATCCATTTGAATAATGTGGGTGGCCACCAAGATCTTCCTAGATCAAAGGATTCCATATCTTCAACCATAGCTTCCTTCCAGATTTTTCCCTCTTCTAAGTCGATTGTCTCCTTGACCGACTTGGGCTCATCATCAGTGGTAATTAACATGAATGTGAAACATAAGTCGAGCATAATCTACCTTTTGAATCATTTTATTACTCATTATAACCTCCTTATGAATGGGGTTGGTTGTTCCACCTCTTCTTTTCTCTCAACCAACTCATCTAAATCATTTTTTTCATTCCTATGTTCAAACCACACCTTCTCTAGATTATTCTCGATTTGAACAATTTATACATGCTCAAACTTACTTCCAACTTCTCTGAATACCACATCTCAAATGTACATTATTTTCCTTGATGTGGGATCCCAGAGATTATGTCCTTTCATTCCTTCTTTGTATCCAATGAAAATACACTTGACTTCCTTCTTGTATAGATTCCTCCTATTTTCCTTGGGAATATGAATCACAACCAAATACTTTGAGATGTGAGACTGAAGGATTGTTACCATACCATACCTCATGTGGAGTCGTTTCAAATAACACTAACGAAATAGACTTATTCAATAGATATTTGGAAGTGTTGACTTCCTCTACCCAGAATTCTTGTGCGATCTCAACACCATTGAGCATGCTCTTTTCCTTGTCCATCAATGTTTTTTTCATTCTCTCAAGAACTCCATTTTGATGTGGGTATATAGTGTGCTATGTTTTATTCCTATTCCACACTACTGGTAGAATAGATTAAATTATTTTCCGCATAATTCACCATTGTTGTTTATTCTCAACACCTCAATCCTCTTATCTGTGTGGTTTTCTACAAGAGATTTAAACTCTTTGAATTTCTCGAAAACCTGCTATAGCAGTAAAACCACCCTATGGACTACACTAGGGTTCAACATGTAGGCAAATCTAACTATCTAAAAGTCTCCTAGATTTCTAACTACCCCAAATGTACCCCACATTAATACATGAAAGGAAAAGTGAAAATATCAGGTAACTTTACCTTTTACTTTGCATCCGGTGTCGATCCTTTCGCATTTGATAGCTCAATTGACTACAAGCCTCCTCCCAAGGCTGGCCTGCATTCATAAACAGATAAACATGAAACTAAAAAACATGCATCTCATATATAAATCATGGGTTAGATGTTAGAATAAATCATAAATCAAACACAAATATTTGACACATCATATTTTGGGACATGAAAAGTATTTATTTTATTGATATCACAATGTTTACTTACAACGAAGGTTGGTAAATACTCCACAAACTTGGTCCAAGCTCCTCTTCACCAAGGTCCAACTGTGCTTCTATGTATCTTTATCCTCTCACACTTCTTCTAGGGAATGGAATAGGCTTATGATGGAGGAAAAAGGAAAGAATGGTAAATTCTAATGCAAATCTCACAAGGTGGATGGAATTATTTGGGGAAAGGGGGGGATGTGAAATGAGTAGAGTTCCATTGTTCTTATACCTATGTTAGGAATGAGACCCCAACACCTCCTTTTATATGAAAAAATGATGGTTATTCGGTTGGGTGATAGGATATAAGCGGTGGATCAACCCTTAGCCTTTCTTCATGTATAAGTGAATTCTATGTTTGAGGAAGGGTTGGTTGGCCATTCCCTAGGAGCCCCCTTGACATTATTATTATTCTATAGAATGTGTTGGATAACACTTCCTCGTGATCTTCTATGACATGAATACTATGCTTCATGAAGGTTCAATTAACCCTTCCCCTTGCTCTCCTTTGAATGAATAATAATCCTGAGGAAGGGTCAATCAACCTTTCCCTAGGAACCCCATGACATGAATACTATGCTTGAGGAATGAAAGGATATAAATTGTCTATGCTCCCACTTGAAAAAAATACTATGCTTTGTTGGATTAATGAGAGGGGGGGTGAATCAATAATGAGAAATTATATTACTTTTAACCAAATAATGTTCTTCAACAATATTTAGCAGTTTCTAATTAGAATTCAATATATCATCAACAATATAATTGTAAACAACATCACATCACAACAAATACATAATACACCATAATTTACATGGAAACCCAATTGGGAGAAAACAACAAAATGATTTTCTTATATGTAAAAATAATACATTCATTGGAAGCATCAACTTCCTGATTCTCCAACTACAATTGGAAAGAGGCTCCAACCCCCTATTCTCGGGATGAAACCTAAAGTAAGCTACAACTCCATAAATTCTCTAGCTCCAACCAGAAGGAGGCTACAACCACTTGATTTATCCGGCTCCAACTGGAAGGTGGGTACAACCACCTATCCTTGCCCCATCATGTTGCATTGAAATATAAGTGTAGACCAACTGTCACTACCACAATCACTTCCACTACCACTGCCACTACCACTATCATCATCACTATCACTATCACATCAACCTATAACCTATCAACCTATCACTATATACCATGAACCAACTGTGTACCAACATTTGAACTATAACATGCATCAATCATCAACCATAACATCAACCATGAATACAACCTATACCATATACCATAGCATCAATCATCAACCATAACATCAACCATGAATACAACCTATACCATATACCATAGCATCAATCATGTATAGACCTATACCATATCATCAATGAAGTATCTCAAAGAACCAATGTATGTCCCTCATGCATATGCCACCATACACCATGAAATCAAGGACATGAACTATAAAAATCATATCATATAATGAACCATATATAAGAGTGCTCCTCACTCATCCAAACAACCAATATATACCATATCCAAATACCAAACCAACTATACCAAGTATGCCTCAAGCATACACCATATTATGACAAAAAGTAACCATCAAAACAAATATACAACCATACCAATACCTCTGTAGCTGACCTGAAACTCTGAGATGATGACTTGTAAACTTCCTTCAAACTTCAGGGACATAGTACCAACATTTACTCAATATTTCATGATCTTTTCACAAATCCACAACTTTCTCCTCTACTACCCTCTGATATCTATGCTTTCCTCTACTGTAGACCATGTACATCATCTCCCTTCTAACTTGTAACCTATAGATACCTCAAAAAGTAGGGTTAATCAATCTTGTTGCAACTCTGATACTTTCACCTTCAACCTTCCTCAGAAAGTACCATCACAACCTTAGAAAAACGATCACTAGTTCAAAAGATTGATAATCAATGAATGAATGTGTAAATGTGATGTGGATGACTACTTGAGGTGTATTTATACTTGTGATAGGTAACTCCTTTCTTTAATTTAGGGATTCTGTAGTTTTATTGTTACAAAAAATGTATCCTTTCATTAAGGACTTGTAACCAACTAGGGGATTCTTGACCACTCTTCGGGGCTTAGAACTTCTGAAGGTCATATCTCCCTAACTGTGAGGAACTACGTGGAGTTCCACATATCAATATAAATTGCATGACAAGTAATATATATTTATGAGTTTTTTCCCTTCATTTACTCTATCCTTCATTTTCATGTTCCTCATTCAAATTTGGATACCAAAACCACACCGTCAAGGGTTGACATCAATGAAAACCAAACTATAATAAATATACCCCTTCGACATTGATGGAAACACTTAGGCCTGGTAATTCTTATTCCTATGCTCCCCCTGTGACCATTACTCCCCTGCTCTTTGTCTATCTCCATTCCTTTCTCTATCTCTCCCCCTTTGACATAAATGGGAAAGGGTAATAATCCTCTTGGGGTTTCTCCCCCTATCTACAAGTCTCTATTGTCTCTACTACCCTTTCTCTTCATCGTGCTTCCTCACATAACTCTCTGATGTATATGACAATAATTGAAAAGGTTATTTAGTTGAGATTTTTCAAGACTTATTTTTTTCTCCATCTGTCCTATTAATCTTGATGCCATGCAAATCACTATGGGGTAGAAACTACTCCAATATTCTATCGTAGATACTCAAAGGTTTCCCTTGCAAGAGGTTTGGTGAAGATATTTGCAATATCCTTCTTTTTCCTGACATACTCTGTCTTGATGTTTTTCTCTGTATCATATTCCTGTAGAAAGTGACACTTGATCGAAATTTGCTTCATCTTACAATGCATCATTGTATTCTTGTATATATTGATCGCACGGGTGTTCTCACAAAGTATTGAGATGGGATCATCACATTTTACTTGTATATTTTGTAAGGCCTTCTTCATCCAAAGAACATGAGTACAATAAGTCGATGTTTTAATGTATTATGTTTATGCTATATACAAGGACAATGATGATTGATTTTTGTTAAACCATGATACCATACACTCAACCAAGTAGAAATTTCTCCACGTGTACTTATTCTATCATCAATACAACCTACCCAATATTCATATGTGTAGATCCTTCCCTTTTAGATACCAAAATATAAACTCTTTTGTACCTTTGAGGTATCTAAATATTCTCTTTACTGCCATAACATATGAATCCTTTGATGTTTCTTAAAACCTTACAACTTCTCCAACTTTCTGCATCACATACGATCTGGAAGTTGTTACATAGAGTAGGTTTCCAATCATCAATATATAATGTCTCTGATATGCATTTTTAGAATCATCATCCTTACTTAAATTGTAATTGGTCTGCATAGGTGTACTAACTGGTTTGCAATATGTCATTCCAAACTTATTCAACATTTCTCTAATATAATTAGTATGAGAGATAAAGATACCTTTGTTTCTATGACATATCTGGAGACCCAAAAAGAAAGACAACTCTCCAAGTAAAGACATCTTGAATTCATTTTGTATGTCTTTGGAAAATTTCTGAATCATCATGTCATCATCACTTCCGAATATAATGTCATCAACATAAAATTCAATTATCAAGATACTATCTTAATTTACCTTTATGTAGAGATTGTTTTATGCATTTCCTTTCTTGAACCCTTGTTCTTGTAGGTACCTATCCAGTCTTGAATACCACGTTCTCAAGGCCTTCTTAATTCCAAATAATTTTTTCTTTAACTTGAAAAGGTAATATTCCTTTTCTCATAACATAAACCCTTCAGGTTGTTCAACGTATAATTATTCTTCTAATTATTCATTTAGAAAGGTTGACATTACATATATATGATAGACCTTTATTCTCTTTGAACAAGCATAGGCTAAGATCAATTTGATTGCTTCCATCCTGACAACTTGGGAAAAAGTTTCTTCAAAATATATACCTTCAACTTGAGAGTATCCTTTGCACACTAATCTTTCCTTGTTCTTGGTAACTTGTCTACCCTTGTTTAAGTTATTTCTAAAGACCCACTTTGTACCAATGGAGTTCTTGTTCTTTGGTCTTGGAACTAGTTCCCATGTGTCATTATTCTCTATCTGAACTAATTCTTCATCCATATCTTTGATTCATTTTTCATCCTTGCTAGCTTCTTTAAAATTGCTTGGCTCAATAGTAGATAGTAGTGCTAGGTGTTGTTGTTTTGGTGAGTGGATTATTCTTCTAGTTTCAACTCCTGCATATTTATTTCCAATGATTTCTTATGATGGATGATTTTTTTGCACTCGTCTTCTAGGTGCCTTTAGAGGTACCTGAAAATAATTTTGTTCTTTCTATGGTTATGGATGCTCTTCTTCTTCATCTAATTCTTCATTTACTTCTTCTTATTTCAAATCTTCTTCATGATCCTTTTCCATTAAATCTTTTCTACTTTATTTTATGTTTCATTTTTCTGTATCATCAATCATCACACTGATGCGTTATACTATTGTGTTCAATATTAGATTGAATCATTTTTATGATTTCCTTTTGCTTGAGTATCCAACCAGTATGCCTTTATCAACTCAAGAATCAAATTTGCAAATTTTTCCATCTTCTCTTTTGATGTAGCATTTTCTTCTAAAAATTATGAAGTTCTTCAAATTTGTTGGTATTCTTTTCCATAGCTCATATGGATTCTTATCACTGTCATTTTTTGGCATCCCTTTGTTCTAAATGTGAACTGTTGAATGCACCACTTGTACCCAAAATACATTTGTCAACCTAGAATCCATTAACATGGTTTTGGTTATTTCCTGTACTATTCTATTCTTTGTTTCGATAACTCCATTTTGCTGAGGTGTCCCAGATACTGATAATTTCCTCTTTATCCCATGCTCGCTACAGAATTCCATGAAGTCCGTTGATGTAAATTATCCTCCATTGTCTGATATCAAGAAGTTGATTTTCAAGACTGTCTCAATTTCAACCATCTCTTTGTATGTCTTGAAGTTTTCAAAAGCCTCTGACTTCTTCTTGAGAAAGAAAATTGCAGTCATTATTATATTGTCATCAACCAGTAGCATGAAGTATTATTCACCTTTCAGTCCCTTCATTCTTGTCGATCCAACTAGACCAGTATGTACAATCTCTAGTGGTTTTGTTTTGGAATACTCCTTTGATTTGAACTTAGTCTTGGTTTGTTTTCCATGTAGACAATGCTTTCATAGAGTATTTTTTTGTTTTGAGATCTTCTTACGGATGCTTGTATGATTCTTTCTCTGCTTATGGATTCTCTTCTTCTTCATATGATTCTCCATTTACTTCTTCTTCGTGATCCTATTCCATTAAATCTTTGCTACTTTATTTTATGTTTCGTTTTTCTGTATCATCAATCATCACATTGATGATTTATGCTATAATGTTCGGTCTTAGATTGAATCATTTTTATGCTTTCCTTTTTCTTAAGTATCCAACCAGTATTCCTTTATCAACTCGAGAATCAAATTTTTGAATTTTTCCATCTTCTCTTTTGATGTAGCATTTTCTTCTGAAAAACTATGAAGTTCTTCAAATTTGTTGGTATTCCTTTCCATAGCTAGTATGGATTCTTATCACTATTATTTTTTAGCATCCCTTTATTCTGAATGTAAAATGTTGAATGCACTACTTGTACCCAAAATACATCTATCAACCTAGAATCCATTAACATGGTTATGGCTATTTCTTGTACTATTCTATTGTTTGTTTAGACAACTCCATTTTGTTCAGGTGTCCTGGCTACTGAGAATTTCCTATTTATCCCATGCTCGCTACAAAATTTCATGGATTCCTTTGATGTAAATTATCCTCCATTGTCTGATCTCAAGCAATTGATTTTCAACTCTGTCTCAATTTCAACCATCTCTTTGTATTCTTGAAGTTTTCAAAATCCTCTGACTTCTTCTTGAGAAAGAAAATTGCAGTCATTCTTATGTTGTCATCAAATAGTAGCATGAAGTATTATTCACCTTTCATCCCCTTCATTCTTGTCGGTCCAACTAAACCAATATGTACAATCTCTAGTGGTTTTGTTTTGGAATACTACTTTGATTTGAACTTGGTCTTGGTTTGTTTTCAATGTAGACAATTCTTGCATAGAATATTTGTTGGTTTTGATATCTTGAGAATTTCTCTTACTGCTTCCCTTTTTCTGACCTTAATGATATTATCAAAATTATGTGACCCATTCATCTATTCCATAACCAACTTTCATCATCCTTTCCTAAGAAGCATATTTCCTTTCCAATTTCATTTAGAACATATATGTTGTTTGGAGTTCTTACATTTGTAGCCACAAACTTGCCTTATTTTTATTTCTTTATCTCACACTTCTTTGATTCAAACACAAATCTATGTCATTGATCACACATTTGACTTACACTTAGCATATTATGTTTCATTTTTTGAACCAGTAAAACATTTTCTACCATTGAATCCTTACTTTCGAGATTGACTATGCCTTTTCCAATCATTTTTGTTGAGTTGTCATTCCCAAATGAAACTTATTCATCTATTTCCTTCTTCAAAGTCAGAAACCTATATTTATCACCTATCATATGCTTTGAGCATCCACCATCAACATAGCATCCACATTTATTATGTTGAGCTTGTAGATAAAGGTTTCATTCTTCAGTGTTGAATTGATCATTCTTTCTTATCCATATACTTTTGGTTCCTACTTATGACTTTTAATATTTTTCTTTGGTTCCCTTGGAGTAATAATGAGTCTACAATATTTAGCCATATGTTCAAAGTTTTTTCACTTCTAGCATTCGACCTCATCACTTAATGATCCAAATATGTTGTAGATTCTGTTATGTGCTTCATGAGATCTTCTTGGATAACTATTTCTTTTATAGACTTCATTTTTGATTATGTTCTTGGTATTGGCTCTACAATCCCTAACTTTTTTCCATAAATTATTACATGAATAACATGAACCAAGAAAAATAGTTTTATACCTGGGAGTTGGAGATATTTTGAATGGTTCTACTCTTCTGAATCCTTTTTCTTATTGAGGTATTTCTATAGCTAAACATTTCTGATACTAACTTATGAATATTATAGGTGGTGCAATGTCTTCATAATCTTGTTCTTGGTTCTTCCTGTCTTCGTCTTTCTCAAAGTGACCTTTTGATGGCTTATGCATATCTTCTCGGTTCTGCTTCATTTTCTATCATTTTGGAGCTTGAATGTTTCTTTGTCTGTCTCTAGATGTATCCTATTCCAGATCTATCATAGTAAGGTATTTGATTTTTAATGATATTATCCAATATCCTAGTGTTGTTTTGTTGCATTTCCTTCTTCTTAAGATATTTTCTTAGAGCGACTATTGTTGATTAAGGTTGATTATCATTGATGTCAACCCTTGAAGAAAGACCCATAGCACAAAGGTTTGGGTAATGGACCCAATAGTGTTTGATGTAAATATGACTCATTATTTTTTTGTCATGGTTGATAAGAA
>JZKD02S2225536.1:390751-430081 GCA_000966675.3 Picea glauca
ATAATTTTAATGGAGAAATTAGAAGTGGACCCAACCCTAAAATAACGAAAGTGGGGCCAAGTGACCTAGAAGATGTTTTTAAGGAAGCTACTTGGAGAGTATAAATAAGAGGCAAAGCTCTCTCATTTGAAATACACTTGAGAATGTTCAATATATATAGGTTTCTTAGGTATAAAAATGATATCTAAGATGAAATTCTGAGGAATGTGAAGAAAAGAAGACCAAAATGCAAGGAAGGATAAATTCTTTTGATGGTGCTTTCTAAGGTATGTTATTTGCAGGTCATCTCACCATTTTCGCTATAAATTTTTTTCTATAATGATTCCGATCCTAAATATTTTATTAAAGTGAGAAAACATATCCAAGTATATGTGGTTAAAAATTCATCTTGTGGGTCGTTGTATTTTTGGAGTTACAATCTATGGAAAATAGGGTTTGTGGCCAGTCCTGAAACTAGTCAAAATCAGGTGTTTCGGGTAAAAACACCATAACTTATTCATAACAGATCCAAATTCAGTGAGACCAATTGTGTTGGTTAGGGTACTGTATGTAGTATTCTTTTCAATAGTTTCAGATTATTTCATTAAATATTTTGTGCGGGGCACGCTCTACAAGGTCGCTCTCTAGAATAAGACATAATTAAGCAAGGTATGTCATTTTTTCTATAACTCCTTTTCTAAGAGGTTCCAAGTAGTGCCACTTGGAGGAATTGCATAAAACACACTAAAGAGAATTTTTTATCAGTTTCATATCTTTATCCATTATAGGTTCAAAATTATGGTTACTTCACGTTAGGGTTGTTCACTAATCCAAAACTAGGCATGTGAGACTAAAGAAACGTGTGATGAAAATGCTAGTTTCTTGTTTTTAAAGTTAAAGCAGGTTTGCAGGAATGTGATCATATACACCAGGTCTATTATAGAGCTACAAATAAAATTTTGATGATGAAATTGATGAGGTATTTTGGTTGAGGTACATGTTGAGTACATGGTTGAGACAAGTAGTTGATGAGTTGGTGCACATACATGAGGTGTATAGTTGATGATGTTGGTACATATTGATGAGTCATAGTTGATGAGTAGTTGACACATGATTGCTACATACTTGAAACATCATTGAATGCACTTGTTTATGGTACAGGTTGATTACAGGTTGGTGCATGGTTGATGCACTTGTTTATGGTACAAGTTGATGCATGGTTGATACATGGTTCAGATTTATTGGTACAGGTTTACATCGGTATATCTCGCAATGATAGTGTGACAATGGTTCCATCATTCTACTTCTACTTCAAGGTGGCAGGATGGGGCAAGGAGAGGTGGTTGTAGCCACCTTCCGGTTGTATTCGGAGAACATTGGGGGTTGTAGCCTCCTTCTGGTTGTAGCTAGAGTTTTGGGGAGTTGGAACTTCCCTTAGGTTGTAGCCTGAGAAACTAGGGGTTGGAGCCTCCTTCCAGTTTCAGTTGGAAAACATAGGAAGTTGGTGCTTCCAATGAATGTAATTCTTCAAGACATAAGAAAAAGCATTATGTGGTTTTCTCCCGATTTAGGTTTCCACATAAAACACTGGTGTACTGTGTATGTGTGTGATTGTTTATTTATTACTGCTCATTATTGGATAATAATTCTACATTGATATAACATTTGAAGAAAACGGATTATAATTACGTTATTATTGATTCATGCCCCCTCTCAGTAATCCAACAACTATCTCTGTTTCTAACCCTTGAATCATCCTGTCATTTTCATCTAACTATCCTCTGAGTTCTTTTTCAATTTTCTCTTCTTCTTCTACCTATATTTTTAACTTCCTAATTGTCTTCTCGACTTTTTTGGAGTTGGAATTCTGAGATTCTTCTTTCTTCTTTAGTTCTTTCTGGAGTAAATTGTTTTTCTTCTTTTCCCTCTTTATAGATTCTATGGCACTCATCAATTCTTCTCTATAATTAACTTTTTCCTTCTTGTATTCTTCTTCAGATCCTTCTTTGGGAGAGTCTTCTACTAGCATAAAAATTACTCTCTCTATATATCATTGTCGTTGTCTTCGTCTTTGCCTGATGAACTGTCTTCCTTGGTGCAAATACTTTTCTTGAAAATTTTATTTTTTGTTTCTTCTACTCTTTTGGTTTTTCCTTTTATTTTTAGATTCATATTCTTCATTACTTCCCTTATTATTATAGGAATATTTATTAGAAAAATGACCAATACCATCAAAATTAGAACATTTAAATGGAAGCATACCTTTGTATTTTTTGTTTCCTCTTTTCATATCTCTCACAAAGTTTTCCACCTCTTCATCTTCCTCTAAATCATCATTGCAACTACAATATGACTTTGGATTTTTCTTAACTTTCTTCTTTGTCTTCTTGGATTCCTTGAAAGTTGTTTACTTTGTGAATAAATTGTCTTGCTCTATCCTAATCTCATAAGCTATAAGTATTTTGTACAACTCATCCATGGTCATTGTAGCTAGGTCCACTCTTTCTTCTAGAGATGAAATTTTTGAATCAAATATCATTGGTAGAGATATTAATTCCCTTTTAACAATGACCTATTATTTTATCTCATCTCTGAAACATTTTATAATGTTTACTATTTCATCAACTTGTAGAAAGTAAGCTTCTATTTTTTCATCTTCATTCATCTTCAATTGTTCGAACGTGGCTCTAAAAATATGAAGTTTAGGTTCCTTAAATTTCTCTTATCCTTCATACACAATCTTCATTTTGTCCCACATTTCTTTTTTGGATTCACAATGCATAATATTGGTATGTATTGATAGAGTCAAAACATTCTCGATAGTGTTTCTATCCCTTGAATAATTCTCTTCAACTTTATTTCCATATTTATCTCTCAAGACAGTGGTAAGTTCTTTGTATCCATCTACTACTTATCACCAAACATTGAATCCTTGTTCTTGTATATGTTGGCATGTTTACAGGAAGAGTGTGCTTGTCATTAATGGCAAGAACAGAAGGTGGAGCAAAAGGAAGCGTAATCTAAGGAGGAGGAGTGAACAGTATGCAGAGATCAAGTCTTAGAAGAGATAGCACTTTGCACTTTCTAGAAGTGCATTCGAGGTCCAAGAGAAGGACTCATAGGAGGCAAAAAGGTCGAGACCTTTGAACACTTAGAAAACCTTCTAATTCAGAGAGATCAGAAATATTAGGAGGAAGAATGACAATGGCCATTGGATCACCAATACTGAATACCCAATGACCGTTAAATCAGTGCCTAGTGACCAGAGGAAGCGTAGAGGAGAAGTACAGACATGATCGGTTGGATCTGAGCATCGAGGATAAATAGTCATTAGATCTAGAAATAAATGCATGAAGGTTAAGCCTTAGGATGAGTGTAGGAGAGAGGACTTGTCAAAGTCCCTAAGTCCCAAAGTAAGCAGGGACTCTCCATCGTCAATACTAACAGGTGGCACACGATCCTTAACTCCAGTGGAAATCACTTCAAGGATTTTTCAGTTCGAGACTTGAAAAAACTAAAGTCCAGAGAGTCGGAGAGCCAAAGTAAACGACAACCATCACATAAGTTTGAAGTGGAAGCACAGAATACACCAGAAGACCTACATCAAAAAAATATTGAGCCATCGATCTAATATTCTGATCAATAAACAAGATTCACTTCAGATATAAATATAAGAGGAGGTTATGCTCTGGAAAGGTTAAGATTGGAAAAACCCAAAGCCTAGAAATCCAAAATGAATAAGGACCATCGTATTTCAAGGACATACGAGGATCGTTGGATCGGTGTTGTTGGTCAGTAGACCACGTCCGAAGACCACATCAATAGATCACATCAGCAGACCATGATAGCAAGGATATGTGGCAGACCACGTTAGTGAATACACATGGCATAATCACATGATAAAAATTGTCAATAAGAAATTGGCTCATTCCATGTCAACAAGTGGTGTAAGAAAGTTGTGTCACTATGGGAGAATTGCTTCGGGTGTTTCACCACAAAAAAATGTCAAAAGTCTTGAAGTCCTGAAGGACGAAGGTCCAAAGTCACTCTCAGTCGTCAATCTAAGATACACCAGGATTTAGGACAACCATTAGATCCAGGAGAAGAACATGTACCACATGAGGATCCATGTCAACAAGACTATGTCAGCAAGGACACGTGGTGCAATCAAACAATGAAAAGTGTTAAGTTGATTCACCATTTTAGGTACGTGGAAAAAAAAAATCTGAGTGACACGTGGTAGCTACTAGGCTCATGACATGTCATAAAGTGATGTAAGTAAGTGACATCACTCCGAAGGAAAGTTGAGAGTTGATATTGACAAACACAGAATACCTGAAGGGCTCGTGAGCATTGATCCAAAAGGGACATGCATCATTCGATCGTGAACTTTGGGCGAAACTACTCCAGGAAAACATGAAGGAGAAATGTTTGAGATTGTCAAAGGACGAAGTCCCGGAGTGAAGGATAGTCATTGGATTAAAGAGGACACGTGTCAGTGGAATGTCAGCTCTAGGAAAAATAAAAAGGATGACAAAAAGTTGACAGTGGAGATTTTTGAATCCCGAATACCCGAAGGGATTGTGACTATCGATCCAAAAGGGACATGTGTCGTTGGATTGTGGACTCCGAGTGAAATGCTCCAGGAGAAAGAATATTTTGAGAATCAAAACTCCTGAAGCTCAAAAGGAAAAATCAATCTCGTCCATTGGTTTGGAGGGACACATGTCACCTGATCATTGACACTAAGGATCGTGAGTGGATAGAGGAAAGAAGGTAGGAAAGGAATATAGATTGGAGTTGTTGATCGAAGGAGCACCATCAAGATCGTGAGATCGATGGTCCCTTCATATTGTGGGGCCATAACATGCTTGGGACTTAATGTTTCATGAGCAGGTCGCAATCAAAACCACTGTTTTGGAGAAAGGATGTGTGGAGGCTCGTACTAAATTTCAGGGCAAAAAGAGGGTTTCCCTCAAACCTCCTATGGACATGCTCGCAATTGCGTGGTCACGTGAAGTTCATAGCCCAAGGTCATATCATGAAAAAGAACTATCACTCACTAAATGAAGCTCGAGAAGCACCTTTAGAATAGGCATATGGTCACCACTAGAGGTCACATGAAGGAAGGGGATTAGAAGCCAAAGAAGCCATAATTGACTGGTTGTAACTACTAGAACATAGTGATTGTATCGGCCAGTGAACGCGCAGAGCTGCAGGGTGATCTCTAGAGGAGCTGAAGAGTATCGAAGTAACTGCTAGTGGAATGAAGACTGATCATAGAGACAATTGATAGATGGAAAAGTGTCAAAGTATGTAACTACAATAGAGAGGATAAGATCAACTATCAAAAATAAGACGCAGTGTCGCACTGCCTGAGAAGGCAAAGAATCTCATGATAAGCCACTGATGATAAAAAAACTCGGTATAACCGCCATAGAAGATGATGAGTTGCATGAATGATCTTGTAGAGGAATAGGCATGATAAATATACACAAAACAAAGAAGAGATTGTCATTGTTGTTGAGAGTTATTCATGCGGGTTGAAGCATGCTATGTGTAGGAGCTAAAATGAACAAAAGAGGCGTAGCGCATAGAATGGAAATAAGAAATATATAATAAAGTGTATAAGAATCAAGGAACGAAAATGCATATCTGAGAGAGGAAGAGAAAGCTGAGGTGCGCATACAGATAAAGAGAAGAAGATCAGAAAGCTCAAGAAGATGTGAGCAGGAAGACACTGATGTAGGCAGAGCAGAGCAGTGTAGTAGAACAATGATGAGACTGGTAATCCATTGATAAACATTGTATGACTGTGATAAATTTATGAGAAGAAAATATTTATATTTTAGGGTGGTAGGGAGGTGGTAGGGAGGACTATTGTCCTCAGAGTTTCAAGTGGGTGCTTGAACACAAGGAGTTGTAGCTTTCATCTGGTTGCAACCAGAAAAACTAGGGTGGTAGGGTGGTGCAAGGGAGAAATATTGTTCTCTATTATACAGGTTGGTTCCTGTGTAACTTGAAATTGGTGCTTCCATACATCTGGTGCTAGAGAACTCATGGAGATGGTGCTTCCTTCTAGTGGGTGATAGAGAAACCAGAGAGTTGGTGCTCTCAACAAGTTTCTTCTTGTAAAAAAAAGCTGGTAGAATCAAAGGGAGTTGGAGCTCCTAAGAATGATAATGTACATAAAATAAATATTACTTTTCATATCAAGAAGAAGAGGTTTTTCCCTTTATAGGTTTCCTCAAAAAATATATGTCTTTGTATATTTCATGTGTGTGATTGATGTTGAATATTCTATTTCTTACTTCCCTGCATTATTGTGATCACCATTAAGTGTTCTATAAAGAGTTTAAAATGGGAATAATTGTTTAAGAACTGTAACAACTAATTCACTGCCCCCCCCCTCTCAGTTGTCCAACAATTGGTATCAGAGCGGGCTCCTTTTATTTAAAGGTAGATCAACAATCTTAAACATGACAAGTCATGAAGGAACTTCAACCAATAAGGCCCCCCTATTCAATGGAATAAACTTTGGCTTCTAGAAGGTTAGGATGAGAACCTACATAATGGATTTAGGTGCAGATCTCTAGGATGTGGTAGAGACTGGTTATGTAAACCCAGATGTACTAGCTAATAAGGATGAAAATCTAGAATTTAGCTTCAATGCTAAGGCTATGAATGTTATTCTAAGTGGGCTTGCAGAAGAAGAATTTGTAAAAGTTGTGCACTCAGAATTTTCCAAAGCATTGTGGGACAAAATCATTAGCAGTTATGAAGGTATTGAGAAGGTAAAGGATGCCAAGATTCAAACATACAAATTACAGTTTGAATAACTAAATATCAATGAGGATGAGACGGTTAATAATTTTTTTTTAAGAGTTGATGAGCTTGTGAATTCCATCAAAGGTATTGGTTAGAATATTGAAGAAGTATTATTAGTTTAGAAGATCTTAAGATCTGTGACTGATAGATTCAATCCAAAAGTTTATGCAATAGAATAAATGAATGATCTTAAGACTATGTCTATTGATCAACTCCTAGGAACTCTAATTGCTTATGAAATGAGGATTAGTAAAGATAAATTTAACACTAGAGAAGCATCATTTAAAGAAGATAAGAATGAGGATTCTGCGCTTGATGAAATTGAAGAAAAATTTGTGAGAAGACTAAAGAAAGGATCAGACAAGTACCAAGGCAAGTTTCCCTTCAAATTTTTTAACTGTGGAATGATAGGTCGCTTTGAATCTAAGTGTCCACACAAGAAGAAGGACCATAACTCTGAAGGTGAAGATAAGTACAAATCCAAAAGATTTGATAGAAATAAAATCTTAAGTGTAAACAATGATGACTCTTAAGAAGACACAGATAGTGACTCTTCCTGTGAAGATAAGGTAAATGACTTCATGCTTATGACCAAAGAGGATTATGATAATAAAATAACACTAAGTGATGTTGATGTTGAAGAATTTGTGGTTGATTTGGAAGGAGAGATGATCAACGCTTTGGAAGATATTGACAGACTCAGACTTAAGAAGAGAGAGAAAAAACAATTGTTGATATAGTTTGAGAAAGGTAGTAAAAAACCTGATGAAGACTTTTCCCTGCTAAAAGTGGAGTTAGAAGAGGAAAATAAAGTAGAGGACATTATGAAACAACAGTTATCAGAGAATAAGGCAAGATGTGAAGTTGTGGAAGAAGAATTAGTGAAAACTAGAAAAGAGTTGGAGAAGTTTAAAGCCATGTATCACCAGAATTTTTTAGTTATCAAAGCCTCATAAGGATTAGCCACCATTATGAATCAGCAAATGAATCCAAATTTGAAAACTGGTTTGATTTATGAAGATGGATCAAGTAGTGGTCAGCCAAGAAACAAAGAACCCATCAAGTTTGTCAAATCTACAACCAATGACAACATCAAACCTGCAGAAACAAATGAAGATACTCAACCACCAAGGAGGAGTAAAGAAAAAGGTGCCAAAACTGAATTTGTAGAACAAATAAATAATACACCCTCTGCTCAAGGAAATCATCAGCATGGAATAAATCGACCTTCTCAAAGAAGAAAACCATTTTCCAGGTATAAAGATTTTTTCTATGGATATTGTTTCTATTGTTCTAACTTTGGCTTCAAAGATGTAAATTGTTTCTTAAGATTTAGACATGAGAAATCAAGACACCCAAGGAATAAATATTTGCCACAACAAAGAATGAGAAAACCAAGTAACAAACAACCACAGATTGCAAATGGTCAAATAAAGTTTAGAGACATGCAACTGAGGAGGTCAAGAAATAATGAAAAGCCAATGAGTAGACAATGTTACACCAATCACTTTGACCTATTGAGAAATGATCTTGAATGCTATAAACATCATAACTTCAGTCACAAGGATTCACATTTCCATCTGAAGAATTACAAAGAAGATCCAAGGATAAAACCCTTAGGTAGAAATGCCAGCACATGGAAAAAGAAAGACAGTGAAAAATGTGGTCTAGTACTTTCAGCTCAAAAACAAAAAGACCCCTGGTATTTAGGCAGTGGATGTTCCAAGCACATGATTGGAGACAAGGACAAGTCTCTGTGTATAAGTAAAATCATAAGAACAAATAATAATGTTGATATTGAATCCCTCGCTGCAAGAAAAGAAGAAGACTCAGATACAATAGAAGAAGTAGAAGAAGTAGAAGAAGTAGAATAAGAACCATGTCATATTGAATCCCATGGAAGAAGTAGAAGAAGAACCATGTCATAAGATGGCAGAAAAAGTTACAAATATTAGAAAAAAGGTTGAGAAGTCAAACACCCAAATAAAGTTCTTGAGTATTTCCATGATCCTAGATGAGGTCTTGGATAGTCAGAGATCACCAAATGACAAATCTGGTCTTGGATACAACAAGGAAGAAATCAGTGCTCCTAAGAAACCTGATGCAACTCCTTAATTTGTAAACAGGGAAAGCAGGTATGAGTCAGGTTCTTCATGTTCAAAGAATGAAAGAAATACTACAATATTTAGAAGATCAGATCAAGAAAGACACGCAGAATCTACTCATACACCTCAAAGTAAGTTTAAAAGAGAGACGCCTTCATGGATGAATCAAAGGTGGTGTGATAGTGTTTGTAACGGTTAATACTTTTCCTTGTGATGAATATGGTCATAAAAGCCTTGGATTGTAGGCATCATATGAGAAAAGTGAAATTTCTATAATAGAAGATCAGAAAAGAAAGTTCAAGAAACTAGCACACTCATATATGTGGATAGCAAAGATTGAACAAGTGAACATGAGTGAAGTTGATTGTTGCAAAAGTAATTGCAGTCATGTGACAAGCATAGTATAAAATTTCTTAGACAAATTTAGATAAATGTAGAGTAAATAAGCATCTTGGATAAAGAAGGATACGTATTTTTAGATACCGATGAAGATCAATGGGCAGATCCAAGGGCTTTTTGAAAAATATTAGCTACAATTGTGCAATGTTCTAGTACGACAGCGACATCCGCAACAACAACATTATGATGTACAAAAATGATATACATGATATCCTGTAGTGATAAAAAGAGGAAAGACCTTGTCGGAAAGAGCTAATCTTTTACCAAAGGGGGAGTTTAGTCAAAACCAGAGAGAGAAGAGTGATAGGGGGAGTCATTCAATTATGACAAGAAAAGGTTAATGAAGGAGTCCCAATAACAGAGATGAGAAATATTGAGTATACTACAAAGGACACAACTGAAGTTGAAGATGAACAGGTCCAAGAATCCAGTATTCATTCCAATACCAAGCACATCCCCATAAAATACCATTTTCTAAGAGAGAAAGTCACCAATAAGAGTGCTCAAGTTCATTACATTCCAACCATAGAACAAATTGTAGACATCTTTACTAAACCCCATTATCAACCTAAGAGAGTCTACCTCGTCAGGGGGAGTATGCATTGGTTGAATATCTAACACCTCTGCAAAGTACTACAACATCTCAGGGGGGGGGCATGTTTACTTTGAAATTGATGTCAAAGGGGGAGAAAAGGAGTGGTCCAGATGCTATAGTTGGAGGTCCAAGAAGAATAGCGCAACCTGTAAAGGTTTCCATCAATGTCAAAGGGGGAGATTGTGGGCATGTTTACAGGAAGAGTGTGCTTTTCATCGATGGAAAGAACAGAAGTTGGAGTAGAAGGAAGTGTAACATAAGGAGGAGAAGCGAACAGTATGCAAAGATCAAATCTCAGAAGAGATAGTGCTTTGCACTTTCCAAAAGTGCAGTCGAGGTCCAAGAGAAGGACTCGCAGAAGGAGCAAAGGTAAGACCTTTGAACACTTAGAAAACCTTCTAAGTTAGAGAGATCATAATGATTAGGAGGAATAACAACAATGGTCATTGGATCACCAATCCCAAATACCCGATGATCATTATATCAGTGCCCAGTGACTAGAGGAAGTGAAAAAGAGAAGTATAGATTTGATCTGTTGGATCTAAGCACCAAGGATAAATAGTCGTTGGATCCAAAAATAAATGCACAAAGGTTAATCCTTTGTATGAGCATAGGAGAGCGGACTTTTCAATGTCTTGAAGTCCTAAAGCAAGAAGGGACCATCCATTGTTAAGACTAACAGGTGGCACACAATCCTCAACTCTGGAGAAAATCACTTCGAGGATTTTTTAGTTTGAGACTTGAAAAATATGAAGTCCAGAGAGTTGGAGAGCCAGAGTAAACGACAGTCATCAGATCAGTTTGAAGTGGAAGGACAGGATACACCAAAAGAGCTACATCATATAAATATCGAGCCATTGATCTAATATTTTGATCAACAAACATGATTCACCTTGGATATAAAGATACGAGGAGGTTACGCACTAGAAATCTTGAGATTGGAAAAAACTGAAGCCCAAAAATTTGAAATGAATAAGTACCATCAGATTTGGAGGACATACGAGGATCATTGAATCAGTGTTGTTGGTCAGCAGACCACATCAAAAGACCACATCAATAGATCATGTCAGTAGACCATGTCAGGAAGGATATGTGGCATACCATGTCAACAAACCACATCAACGAATACACGTGGCATAATCAGATGATGACAAGTGTCAAGAATAAATTGGCTTATTCCATGTCAAAACGTGATGTAAGAAAGTTTCATCACTCCCGTAGAATTTCTTCAGGAATTTCACCACCAAGAAATGTCAAAAGTACCGAAGTCCTGAAGAACGAAGGTCGGAAGCCACTCTGAACCGTCAATCTAAGATACATCGGGATTTAGGAAAACAATTAGATCCAAGAGAAAAACATGTTCCAGATGAGGATCGACGTCAGCAAGTACACATGGTGCAATCAGACAATGACAAGTGTCAAGTTGGTTCGACATTTCAGGTACATGGAAATCACAAATCCGAATGACACGTGGCATCTACTAGGCTCATGACAGGTCATCAAGTGATGTAAGTAACTGACATCACTCAAAAGGAAAGTTGAGAGTTGAGAGTTGAGATTTTCAAAACCCCAAATACCCGAAGGGATTGTGACCGTTGATCCAAAAGGGACACACGTATTTTTGAATCGTTCGATCGTGAACTCTGAGTGAAACTACTCTGGGAAAACGCAAAGGAGAAAGGTTTGAGATTTTCGAAGGCTAAATTATTGGAGTGAAGGATAACCATTGGATTAAAGAGGACATGCATCAGTGGATTGTCAGCTTGGGGAAAAATCAAAGGAAGGATGAACGAAAGTTGAGAGTTGAGATTGTCCAACCCCGAATACCCGAAGGGATTGTGACAGTCGATCCAAAAGGGACATGCGTCGCTGGATCATGGACTCCAGGTGAGATGCTACGGGAGTAAGAGAAGTTTGAGAATCAAAAATCCTGAAGCTCGAAAGGAAAAATTGATCTCGTCCATTGGTTTGGAGGGCCACATGTCACTTGATCATTGTGACTAAAGATCGTTCATGGATAGAGGAAAGAAGGTAGGAAAGGAATATAGATCGAAGTCATTGATCGAAGGAGTGTTGGACAATTGAGAGGGGGGGGGGGTGAATCAATTGTTACCGTTCTTAAACACTTATGCTTCTTTTAAAAACTTTTCAAGGAACTCAATGATGATGACAATAATGTAGGGAAATAGGGAAATAAACAATGGCACATTCAACATCAGTCACATATATGAGAAATACAGAGACAAATATTTCCCAAGGAAACCCATACAAGGTAAAAACCTCTTTTTCTTTATATGATAAGTAATAGTTACATTCTTTACATTATCATACATATGAGCACCAACTCATAATGAGGCTACAACCTCATTTTTGTGAGCTTCTACTTGCTGAGAGCACCAACTCTCTGTTTTCTCTAGCACCCACTAGAAGGAAGCACCAACTCCCTGATTTCTCTAGCACCAACTAGAAGGAAGCACCAACTCCCTGTGTTCAAGCACCCACTTGAACCTCTAAGGATACCAGTCCTCCTTAGCACCTCCCAACCACCCTAAATTATAAATTGTTTGTTACTAAGACTTATTACAATGATATAAAGTTATTCAATGGCTTACCAGCCTTGTCGTTGTTCTATTACACTTCTCTGCCCTGTTTGCATCAGTGTCTTCTGCACACACCTTGCACTTCTTATTCTTCTACCTTTTATGCTCTTTGCGCCATATCCTTTCAATACAACATTCCTCTACTATGCATTTATGTTCCTGTGCTCTGCCTCCTTGCACACCCCTCGAATTATCCTCCACAGTGACAACCCTTATCTCTTCTTTGTTCAACATTCTTGTAGTTTCTGTTGTATTTGTGCATGCAATATTCACAATGCCTCTGAATGCTCACTCCACGTCAAATTCCTCCACATCTCAAGTGCTCTGACTCATCATCATCACAACTCTTCAACTTCTTCGACAGTTTTTCCCACGTGTTCAGCATCACTGGGTGTTCTTTCTATATTTATCAGCTTCTCTAGCAGTTAAGGCTCTTCGTCTTCTCTGTCTTCGACGAGCTTATCCTTTCTATTTTCAGCTACAGACTTCAATGCTCATCCACCTGTCAATCCCTATAAGAGTTGTCTTCCTTTACTGGATGAAGCTTGGAGACTCTTTAGCTCCTTTGGCGATCACACAGAAGTATCTTCGAATCTTCTGGGAGAAACCATCGATGGTTTCTAGCAGTTACACTATGAAGCACAACATTATCCCTCCGATCACACTCAGATTCACCTACACTATTGGATTGGCTCCATGGGATCTTGCACTCTTTTCGACATTTCGACATTCGGAAATTCGGCATTCGTGTCACCAAGTGTCTCGACACTCCCATACATGATCTTTGAAGCTCCGACACAGAGATTTTCTACGCTAGCTCCTTCCTCTATATGACCATGGCCATGACCAAGCGCTTATGTATAAAGTGATTTTCACAAATTCGCGTTTCATGAATATGGAGATGAGGCATCTCGACTCTCCAAGTCGCAATCTATGAAACCCCAAGATGGAGCTTATTTGTACTGACTCCTTCCCTTCTCATGACCACCGGAAGTGACCATAGACTGTGCCAAAAAGGTGCTTCATATTTTGTGAGTTTCCACACCATGCTCCTTTGACCCCAAGTCAGCAAAATTCCAATTGCTTGCCACTTGTCCGATGATTCGATGGTTCATATCTGATCTTGATTTGACGACTATGATTAACTCGCGATTTCACATCTCGCGAGTTCTTCGATGGAGGTTCTTGTCACTCCGACTTGTGATAGGTGATATTCTGAAATAAAGTTGGATCAACAGTCCATATCACACCTTGATCTGACGACTGCGATTAACTCACGATATCACATCTCGCGATTTCTTAGATGGAGATTCTCGTCACTCCAAGTCGCTATATGGGAAACCCCAAAATGGAGTCTTTGACATGCTCTGATCTTCTGCCACATGTCCCTCTTGGATCAATGGTCAATATTTTATCGTGATCTCACATATCGCGAGTTTGAATCTCTTTCCTTTGAATTTCATGACTTGCGAAACTCCAAAGTGGATTATTTGTGGTGCTCTGATCTTTCGCCACACGTCCTCTTTATCAACAGTCAAGATCTTGTCATGATTTCGCATATCGCGATCTCAACATTCCTGTGGTATTGTTTCTTGACTCTCCAATTTTCAGGTCGCGAAACCTTGAAGTGATGTAATCCTACTGACGTCACACGTGGATTGACATGTGTCGAATAAAAGCCATGTGTCACTCTGATTCGTGACTTACATTTCCCTGAAATGTCGAATCAATTTAACACTTTTCATTTCCTAGTTGTGCCACGTGTTCTTAGCTGATGTGGTTTGTTGACATGAGTTGGATCGATGGTCCATATGTGAACTTGATTCAAGGAATCAGATCATATCATGATTTTGACAGTCCTGTGGTATTGTTTCTTGCCTCTCCACGTAGTGACTTGTGAAACTTCGATTCGCGTACTCGCTTCACCTTGCACTTTTAAATATCATGCAGATTCTCCTAGATCCTATGATGGTCAGTCCTCATTCTCAAATCTAACGCCCGAGATCTATCCTCCATATCTGCATGATCTTCTTGTCTACATTGAGATCTGACAGCCATCGGGAATTCTGAATTATTGATCCAACGATCACTGTTGTTGCTCCTCCCCGATTATCACTGCATTGTTGATCATCTCTATTGTGCTTGCCATCAATGAAAAGCATATACTGCCTTTAAAACATGCCAACAAGGAGCACCATAAATATCATGATATTATTAGTCTCATTGTATTGTGGGGATAGAACATGTTTGGGCCTTAATTGTTCATGAGCGGGCCACAATCGAAACCACAGTTTTGGAGAAAGGACGCATGGAGGCTAGTAGTGAATTGTGGGGCAAAAAGTGGGTTTCCCTAAAACTACCTATGGACACGCCTGCAATCACATGGTCACGTGAGGTTCATAACCTAAGGTCATATCATGAAAAGGAGCTAGCACTCACTAAACAAAGCTCAGTAAGTGCCTTTAAAATATGCATATGGTCACCACTAGAGGTCACATGAAGGAAGGGGCTTAGAATCCAAAGAAACCATAATTGACTGGTTGTAACTGCCAGAACGAATTGATTGTATTGGCTAGAGAAATCGAGGAGCTATAGGGTGATTTCCAAAGGAGCTGAAGAGTCTCGAGGTAACTTCCAGTGGAATGAAGACTAATCATAGAGACAATTGATAGATGGAAAAGTTTCAAAGTATATAACTACAACAGAGAGGATAAGTTGAATTGTGACAAAGAAGACGAAGTGTCACACTGCCTGAGAAGGAAAAGAATCTCAAGATAAGCCACTGATGACAAACAAACTCAATATAACCACCATAGAAGATGATGAATTGCATGGATGATCTTGCAGAGGACTAGGCATGATAAATATATGCAGAACAAAGAAGATATTGTCATTGTTGTTGAGAGTGATTCATGTGGGTAGAAGCATGTTGTGTGTAGGATATGAAACACACAAAAGAGGCGTAGCGTATAGAATGGAAATAAGACATAGAGCATAAAGAAAATAAGAATAAAGGAACAAAAATGCATATCTTAGAGAAGAATAGAAAGCCGAGGTGTACATACAGAGATAGAGCAGAAGATCAGAAAGCTCAAGAATATGGGAGCAGGAAGACAATGATGTAGGTAGAGAAAAGCAGTGTAGTAGAATAGTGATGAGACTGGTAAGCCATTGATAAATACTATATCATTGTTATAAATTTATGAGAAGAAAATATTTATATTTCAAGGCGGTAAGGAGGTTCTAGGGAGGACTATTGTCCTCAGTTTTTCAAGTGGGTTCTTGAACAGAGGGAGTTGTAGCTTCCATCTAGTTGCAGCCAGAAAAACCAGGGTGGCAGGGTGGTGCAAGTGAGAACTATTGTTCTTTGTTATATAGGTTGGTTCTTGTGTAACTGGAATTTGGTGCTTCCTTCTACTGGGTGCTAGAGAAACCAGGGAGTTGGTTCTTCCTTCTAGTGGGTGCTAGAGAAACCAAAGAGTTGGTGCTCTCAGCAAGTTGTTGCTTATAAAACTGAGTATGTACACTCAAAGGGAGTTGGATATCCTAAGAATGATAATGTACAGAAAATAAAGATTACTTATCATATCAAGAAGAAGAGGTTTTTCCCTTTATGGGTTTCCTCAGGAAATATCTGTCCCTGTATATTTCATGTGTGTGATTGATGTTGAATATTCTATTGCTTACTTCCCTGCATTATTATGATCGTCATTGAGTGTTATGTAAAGAGTTTAAAATGAAAATAATTTTTTAAGCACAGTAACAACTGATTCACGTCCCCCTCTCAATTGTCCAACAATATATTCACATTGTATATATAGGCATAGTTCGTGCCATCAAACTCTGGTACCCCAATCTCAGCATAATCCATGATATCCTTCTAGTGGATAGATTGCTTCTTAAAGGACCTACTCTAATACCAATTGTTGTATTACTAAGAGGGGGGGTGGGTGAATCACTAATGAGAAATTATATTACTTTTAACCATAATATGTTATTCAACAATATTTAGCAGTTTATCATTAGCATTCAATATATATTTAGTAGTATAATCATAAACAACATCACATCACAATAGATACACAATACACCAAAATTTATGTGGAAACCCAATTGGGAGAAAACCACATAATGGTTTTCTTATATGTAAAAATAATACATTAATTGGAAGCACCAACTTCGTGATTCTTCACCTACAATTGGAAGGAGGCTCCAAGCCCCTATTATTAGGATGTAGCTTGAAGGAAGCTAAAACTCCCTAAATTCTTTGGCTCCAATCAGAAGGAGACTACAATCCCATGAGTTCTACGCGTCCAACAGGAATCTGGCTACAACCACCTATCCTTGCCCCATTCTATCACCCTGAAATATAAGTGTAGACCAATTTTCACTACCACAACCACTACCACTATCACTACCACTTCCATTATCATTTTCATTGTCACTGTTACTATTGCATCAAACTGTAACCTATCAACCTATCACTGTATACCATGCACAAAATGTGTACCAACATTTGAAATATAAGATGCATCAATCATCAACCATAACATCAACCATGAATACAACCTATATCATATACCATAGCATCAATCATCTGTAGACTTGTACCATATCATCAATGAAGTATCTCAAAGAACCAATGCATGTCCCTCATGTATATGCCACAATACAACATGAACTCAAATATATGAGTTATAATATCCATGTCATATACTAAAACAGATATAAGAGTACTCCTCACTCAACAAAGAAACTAATACATACCATATCCAAATACCAAACCAACCATACCAAGTATGCCTCAAGAATACACCATATCATGACAAAAATTAACCATCAAAACATGTATACAACCATACCAATACCTTTGTAGATGACCTGAAACTATACTATGAGATGATGACCTGTAAACCTGCTTCAGACTTCAGGAACCTGGTACCAACATTTACTCAATCTTTCATGATCGTTTCATAGATCTCTGGCTTTCTCCTCTACTACCCGTGCATATCCATGCTTTCCTCTATTGTAGATCGTATACATCTGTACTCTTCTGACATGTAAGTCATAGATACATCAGAAACTAGGGTTACTCAATATTTCTATAAATCCAAGACTTTCGCCTTCGACCTTCCTCAGAAAATACCATCACAACCTTATAAAAAAGATCACTAGTTCACAAGATATATAATCAATGAATGAATGTGTAAGTGTGATGTGAATGACTCCTTGAGGTGTATTTATACTTGTTCTATATAACTCCTCTCCTTAATTTAGGTATTCTAGAGTTTTTTTGTTACAATTACTTTTCCCTTTCATTAAAGACTTATAACCCACTAGGGGCTTATTGACCAATCTTCGGGGCTTACAACTTCTCAGGGCCATATATCCCTAACCGTGAGGAATTACATGGCATTCCACATATCAATAGAAACAGAACAATGATTACTATCAATTTATGGGTGTCTTTCCTACATTTACTCTATCATTCATGTACATCTTCCTCATTCAACTTCAGGTAACAAAACCACACCATCAATGGTTGACATCAATGATAACCAAACTGCCAACATGCTTTATGAAAAGTAAACCAATCCTCCCCCATGCTCCCCTGTATGTAAATACTTCATTTCATAAAGGGTTTTCTAATACTCCCATGGTTTCCCATTGACGTGAATATTAAGCTTGAGGAAGGGTTACCTAACCCTTCCCCAGGAAGTTTCACATAACCCTTCTCAGGATCCCCCATGATGATAATACTATTGATGATGAAGTGGTGAATGACCCTTTCCCATGCCAACACTCTGTGAAAATATTATGTTTCAGCAAAGGCTACACCTCATTTGATCTAGATCCTATGTAAGAGCCACCAAAATAATTGAATAAACTTATTCTCTAAATATTCCATGATAATGGACATCTTGTGAGATATGTTATTGATTTGTTCTTCCATGTTTTAAATTCTATCCTCCAACTCATCTGAGGAATTATTATTGTACTAATCTTCCATGGTTACATTTTTTATACTTTATGTCAACTCTTGGATCCTACAACTTCCCACAAAATCCAAAGAGAATGTTTCTTTAAGACTAATATTATTTGTAAACTACCATGGACATTCTAAAATAATAGTTCATCACAAAAAATATTACAAGTTTTTCCAATCTATTAATATACAATTATTTTCTTAAGATTAAGATTAAATATTACTTCCTTAACATATGAACATATTGAATTAACTGAAACTAAAATGAAACAATATAAGCAATTAACATACCATCCACACATTAAACACTATATATACCCTAGGAAATCCCAATACAAGAAAAACCCAACTAGAAAGTTAGGCCTATGCTTTACTCTTTTCTTCTCAAATATGGAATGTAAACACAAATAAAGGGATACTCACCATGGATTTTTCATATAAAACATGTGATTGAGTTGGATATCAGTGGCCACCTACCTTCTTCAATTGGCTCAAAAAATATTTCTGGCAATTTTCGTAATTTACTATTTTTAGCAGTTTTCACTTTTGGAGCTGTTTTGAGGACCTAAACGATGTTTTTTGGGAAAACTTGTTTTCAATAAGTAAGTTCCTTCAATATTTAACCTAAAATGAATCTCCTTGATGATACCTTTCTAACGGTCTATCATGTGCCTAAAATGGAGATCATATGCAAAAGTTACAACCCCAGGAAGTTGATGTACTAACTTACCCAAACATGGCCCAAATGACTTTTGGTGCTTCATCTACCAGGGTTAGGTTTTTGGATATCTAGGGTTTTTGGCATTTCTTTTTATTGTAAAAAGGCCTTCAGAGCCTCATTGTAATCATCTTCTTGCAAATGCGAGTAGCCGTCACATCTCTTTTCAGAGATAAGCTACCACCATTCTAGCGAGTCTTTCACTCTGTATTTTTACAATCTCTGTACATTTATTTCATTAATAGAAATCATGTATTACTGTATCTATGTGTTTATGGTTGCATCTCTGATACATTTTTGTTATATTATTAGATATCCGCGATATCTCTGTGCATTTGTTTATTATATCTCCGCTCTCATTTTGTGTCGAAAATAAATCTGTATCAGTGATATCAAAGCAGGTTACTCTTGATTGTTTTTCAGTGCATGTCCCTGATGAGGTTCGAGTATAGAAAGTTGGGTCTCGAGATTGCCTCTCTTGAGAACAATCACTCTTGCACACCCAAGAAACCCTCAATGGCCGAAGAAAATAAAAACGACGGAGTAGACGATCCTATCAGTATGTTGCTTGAGCAAGCTCTCACACGACAAAAGGACAAAATGATGGAAAACTTTTCCCACATACTTCAAGGCCTCTCGATAGCATCAGGTGCATCTTCATCAAGAGGTCACTTTGGAGGAACCTCACCTTTTAAGGTATAGGTCAATTTTGATATTCCAATATTTGAAGGTCAGATAGATGCATATGCCCTAGATAAATGGTTAAATCTGTTAGAAGGTTATTTCTCTGTTCACAATTTTTATGACAGAGAAAAGATCATCTTCATGCTCCTTAAGGCTCTCCCCCATGTCAAACATTGGTGCGAAACTTACTGGGAGCAGAGTTCCACAGACGATTCTGGAATATATGGGGCCGAGCCCACTTGGGATATTTTTGTGGATGTGGTAAAGGAACAATATTACCCTATTGGAAACTATGAGGAGCAGTACATGAGATGGACCACACTACGGAAAGAGAGGAGCCAAGTAGTTCTAGAGTTCACCAATACCTTCCATACCTTGCACACCAAGTTTGGTATCAAAGACTCTAAATGAAATTTGGTTCTGAAATACCATGGGGCTCTACACAGATACATCCAAACTGAAATGGAGTTTTTGGAAATCTCATCATTTGGTGTTGCCTATAGATATGTTGTTAAAATTGAGTAGAAATTTAAGCACCAGAAAAAATGAGAGTTCAGGTCTGTAAATCCGCAACAACCAAAGTATGACCAAGACAACCCTAACAAACAGTCTCCTGAAAACCAGTCCAAGCCATAGGAAAAGAAGGGTCATGGGAAGACAAAGAAGGACACTGAAAAATGGTGCAATTTCCACAAAATCCCCTAGAGAAACCCCAATGAATGTCTCTCAAAATAGTCATTGGTGGCTGAGATCAAAGACAAGGAGCCGAACCCTGATTCAAAATTTGATTCTGAAATTACTGGTAAAGGAAAAATCATTGACATAGACCCCACTTCTATTGTCATGACCGCAACAATTCAACCAAAAGAGCCAATGGATCGTGAAGAGGGGGAGCACCATTTTCATTCACATATGTGGGTGAAGGGAGCCCCACTGCATTTTATTGTTGATAGTGGAAGCTAGAAGAACCTCATCTCAGTAGAAGTCGTCAAACAATTGGGATTGTCGACAACTCCAAACCCGCAACCATACAACATTGGGTGGCTTCACCAAGGACGACATCTTTCTGTCATCCCACAGTGTCGATTGTCATATGGAATCCAACCCTTCAAGGATGAGGTATTATGTGATGTTTCCTCACTAGATGCCTGTGATTTTCTCTTGGGCCAACCATATATGTGGAGATTCCATGTTATTTATGAGTCTCGACCCTGTAGTGTCATTGTTACCTTGGGGGGTCATCTCTATAGAATAGAAAAGGTAGTTCCAACTATTGTTCCACCTAAAAAGTGTCACAAGGTAGTATCTCATACTGCAAAATTCATCTTCTTCACAATCTGTTCAAAAGGGGAATAGAAGGACACTGCAACCACTACACCCTCACCCCAGGCACCTTCTATCCAACAGAAGCAGGTCGACAAGGTTGCAACAAAGAACAAATATTCCTTATGCACATTTGCCTCTCATGTAGCTCAACTTGTTGAACAACCTTAGGCTCAACAGGTTCTTGACAGACTTCCACAAACTGAGCAACACAATGTCTCCAACAAGGCAAGCAACTCACTAAGATTCAGATTCAACAAATTTTTTTTTCTCTCCGTCGATCACTCAACGAAATGGAGACCATTTCTTCCTAAGGAGGGAGGATTGATTCAGGTGGATATTGGTGGCCACCCACCTTTTTCAACTAGCTCAAAATAGTTTTCTGGCAATTTTGGTAATTTACTATTTTTAGCAGTTTTCACTTACAGAGCCGTTTTGAGGCCCTAAACAATGTCTTTTGCAAAAAAATGTTTGCAATATGTAAGTTACGTCTCCTCAATGATACCTTTCCAATGGGATATCATGCACCTAAAATGGAGATCATATGTAAAACTTACGACCCAGGGAAGTTGATGTACTAACTTACCCAAACGGGGCCCACATGACTTTTGGCGCTTCATCTCCTAGGGTTAGGTTTTTGGATGTCTAGGGTTTTTGGCATTCTTGTTTATTGTAAAAGGCCTTCAGAGCCTCATTGTAATCATCTTCTTGTGAATGCGATTAGCCTTCACATCTCTTCTCAGAGATAAGCTACCACCATTCTAGCGAGTCTTTCACTCTGTATTTTTACAGTCTCTATACATTTATTTCATTAATATAAGTCATGTATTACTATATCTCTGTGTTTATGGTTTCATCTTTGATACATTTCTGTTATATTATTGGATATCCGCGACATCTCTGTGCATTTATTTATTATATTTCTTCTCTCATTTCGTGCCGAAAATAAATCTGGATCAACATGGCCAATATATCCACTATAGTATCCTCTACTTCCTATGCTCTTCTCAAATATCCAATTCTCAATTCTTTTATCTCTTGTGCAACATTTTTTCAGTACAAAAAGAATGTAACATGTTCCTTTCCTAGGATCTCAATATTTAACATAGCATGATGGTTGTTTGGGGTTAGGGTTAACATTTTCTCATTCCTCAATCTCTACTTAATGTAAGGACTTTTGACAATCCATAATTTTATTAAAATTCCTCATGTGTGTTTAATGTGATTTGATGTGGCATCCGCTTGGTACCATGGTGGTCAACACGATAAGTTAACTAATGGGAGGCATAAATTATGCATAGAAACTCCAATTGACATTATCTTCACACCATTGAAAATCTCTTCAAGTGTAGAACAACATTCAGAGGCTTGGACCTATGATCACAATTTGTTGGCCCCATAAATGATCGTTTAATCCATCAAATTGGATATAAAAGGTTTTGGACCCTAAACCACCAAATCTAGAGATGCCCCTAGAATGGGTGCTACAAGCCAATAGGTCCAAATTTTCAACTTAGAAAGCACCAAAATAGATGCAAAAATATATAATGAATAATTTTGTATTAGAAGAGAAAATAAATTTTAATATAGTACCTCAAAAACCAATGGAGGAGGGTCCAAGTACACTACTAAGTTGTGTAAGGGGTCAATCTATAGCACGAGATTGTTATATGTGAAATATGTGACATATATAAAGAAATTAATAGCTACCATGCAATTTTTTGATTAAAAAAGTTAGTGAGGATTTTTTATCTTAAGCGGAATGCTCATGGTGAAGAGATAGTAGTAGGGATTCACAAGTTTCAATGTTGAATTTTTTGGGATTAATTATAGAGTGAATCTAGTATGATTGTGAAAAGCTTAATATTCAAATTCATATACTATGAAAATTGTTATATTTTTCCAATAAGAAATTCAATCTTTACACTCATTCATTATTTCTTAGAGGTGCTTGCATGTCACTATGAGATCACATGATCGATTATGAAAAAAGAAGAATTCAGTAAATTTGGTAGTAGTAGTTCTTAAATGTCCCTTAAAATAATTGTGAAGAGAATTGTCTTTTCTTATGAAAGATCGTGAAATAATATTATTGAATGGAAACAAAATTCAAATCAAATCAACACTCTAAGTAAATGTTTCAATGAAAGTAGTAAATTCAAAAGTCCAAAACCAACAATGAAGTTCTTGAATTTAGTTGAACCCTTTCCTACATAATGTTTATCCAATGATGATGTGTCAGGCATGACAACATTGTTGTGTTGCAAGTAAATTCTTGGAATTTTTTCTTGAAGTTATGCAAGAAGCTTTCTTTCACCTATCATCTCCAAAACCTGTCTAGAGACCTGTTGTGGATATCTTGGTGCCACACGCACAAGTTTTGTTGATTCATCCTAGGGCATCTTTATTGGAGAAAATTCACTCATACCTTGGATGTTTCTATGTTGCAACCTCAAGGGAGTTTCCATCACAATTAGGGAAAGGGTGGTATCATCCTCACTTAGGGAAATAGGGTATCTATACCCTCCATTATTATTTATATATCATTCCAACAATAGATCTAGCATTAAAATTAGGTCATGTCTTCCTTCATATAAAATTAGAGTTGCATGTGTAGGTTCTTTCAGGACGTGGAACACTCTTTTGAGAAAATAATCATCTTCACTATCTTAGTTTCACTCATACCTTGGATGTTTTAACCTTGCAACCTCAATGGAGGGTCCATCACAACTAGAGAAAGGAAGGTATTATCCTCATTGATGACATTAGGGTCTCTCTACTCTTCATTATTATTTATTTACAACAATGATCTAGTATTTAGTGATCATATTTTACATTGCTCCATATATATCTTTGTGTGTGTGTATTTATACATACATACATACATATGTATGTATGTATGTATGTATGTATGTATGTATGTATGTACACAAATGCATGCATACATACATATGTATGTATGTATATCAGGGAAAATCTTGTCTTGCAAAAAATTGGATTTGCATGTGCAAGATCTTATGGGACATCAAAGCACTCTTTGAAACCTAACACAACTCTCTTCTTTTTCCCATTGATCTTCATCACCTACATCAACAAGTTCTAGGCACAAGTTATTTCCTCCTTTTTGCATTTCTAACATTGGATTTCTAGCTCATTAAAATAATTTTTGGTTAATTAACCCAAGTTAATTGGCTTTATTCCTCATCTAAATTGCTAGGAAAAGTCGATCTAAAACCTAAGTGAAGTACTCTAATCATATATAGCCATAGGTTGATATTAACAAGATCACAATATTTTAGTTAACTTATTGCTCATCCCTCTACTTTTGATCTTGCATTATCTTATCCTAAGGTTTCTTGGTTTATCTCTAAAAATAAATAGCGACTCCAATCTCCTCTTCCCCCCCTCTTAGTGATTTGTGTTTTCTTGGGTAGTCTTCCATCCTTTCCATTACGATACATGTATTAGTACATTTTATTCATTCACAACATACAACAAATATAAGAAGATAGACTTGAAGAAAAATACAAAATTAAGCATCCCATTGAAAAAAATGGATGTTAGATGAAAGACCAAGGTTCATGTATACAAAAATGTCTCAGCAATGAAAATATAGATAAATTTTGAAAAATTAGATGAAGTGAAAATTATGTTACAGAAACAATGTTTGAATTTTGAAGCATTATCGCAAAGCATAGTGCATCAATTCGTAAAAAATTATTGTTGTGAGAAACTACATATATCATAGAAGCACAAAAGAATAAATCTAATTGTGATCCACATAAATGTTATTCCTGCAAAGCTCAATGAATATCCATTACATAGAGGGTTATGTAGGACAAAATGTACGTTTGATCAAAACAAGGAAATAAATGAGAGAAATACCTCTATTAGAGAACCTAACAATGAACACTAATAATCATAATAACATAGGCTATAGTTTAACCTCATCCACATCTTGAACCAAAGTACTCTAACATTGGAGGAGAAAAAATAAGAGAGTACATTCTTATTATTTTTGTCGACCCATTGAAGTTGATTAAAAAGAGAATTGGGTCTAGTGGAACAACAAAAATCTTACTTGAAGGGAATTAAAAATAGCATTAACATTAGGATTGATATTATCCAAAGATAGATAATGACCCTATGGATGAGATAAATCCAATTACACTAGTTCTAATTTTCGAAAAAAATAATATAAAATATACAATGAAGTGTAACTCGAAAATCCAAAGAATCACATCTAGATAGGAAAAATGAGAATTCTTAAACATAAAATATCATCCAAAAAAGATTTGAAGTTTTTTTTTTTAACATGGAGACATCGACTTAAGAGTTGCTTGAAAAAATCCATCTCACCCTAACCTTTAACCTAAATCACTCGTAACATCTTAATGAATCAATGAAACAAAGAAATACATAGACTTTGTAAACTAACACGTCATGGAAACACAAACTACAATCTTCATTTTGAAAATATCCAAAGATAGCTAAATGACAAGTCCATCCACCATAGAAAGGAATAAGAAAGGAAAGTAAAAAAATATAGCTTAGAAATGCATTAGTATAATAAAGCAACGTTCGGACATGGTAAACCAAGACATGCTAAAGAGGTGGTGAAAAAGGAGACAACGCCCCCACTAACCTCAAAAAAACCAAACCTTCGTCTCCTTTTTAAAAACCAAGAAATCATAATAGAATAATGTCAACATGGAAAACCCCACTTACCAAGGTATATGTTAAGTGGAAATAGGAGTAATGATGACTTGTGGTACAAGTGCAAGACTTTAAAACTCGAATTTTACTCACAACAAAAGTTGAAATAGAGATAGGTTGTCCACACTGATATGTGTGTGTGTGTGTGTGTGTGTGTGTGTGTGTGTGAGTGATTATATTTATGTAAGATCGAGAATTTACATATTAATCAAATGATAACTAATGTATTTTTTTTTTCTAATAGGAAAATTTCCCATTTATATATTATATATAAAGTTCTGCACTTATGCAAATCAATGTAGAAATATTATAGTCACTTCTATGAAGAGAATCTTCTGATGAAACTTTCTCTAATGGCAGTCTTTCAATCAGCCTAAGGAGAAAGTTCATAGGTGGAGCAATGCAACATTTCAATTCAAGAGTGAGGAAGGAGATTTCCAAGAAGAGCATATCGAGAATGTGGAGCGGTTCTATATGACTATAGTCAACAATCATGATCCAGCTTTCATTGCAAGAAAGTCCATTGTGGATATTGGATTTGTAGGTTGATCTTATAGTAGGGATAGAGTTAGAGGCGACCCCTCATGTCAATCTATCCAGAGACTATATGAGATGTGTCCCACTATTTTTTGGAGCGCTTCCTTTGAGATATGATCAACAAAGTTGTTCCCTAGTATTGGTTCTTGGGCCACAGTTATAAGTCCATTTATATGAGGTGTTCTGAGAAATTTTTATTATTTCACCAGCTCCACTCCGAGTGCCATTTGTAGAAGCTGCCTCATCAAACCAACCTATGGGAATGTCTTCAAGCACTAGTTTTTTTTTGATGATAGGGGGCCTCGACTTGTCAGTATGTGTGTCGATCCAGGAGAAATAGAGGCCAAGTGCTTTGTAAGTTGTTGCATTTGTTGATGGATGAGCATTTCCAAAAATGGATAGGTTTCTTTCTAGATAGATTGTCCAACAAATGAATGGTGGAAGATATTTGTTTGCTTTCTCTAACTGATTCCATGAATCAAAGCATGATGCTAGTGTAATTCTGTCCCAAGATGAGTGAGTTTTGAGAGCCAATGTTGTGGCTTTCCAGACTTGTTTGAAGAAATCAAACTTGTTGAAGAGATGTTCAGTCGATTTAGAATCAGAATTGCACAGAGAATAGTAGCTTGGACCCTTCCAACCCTTTTTAAGGAGGTTTTCCCACGAGTTTAATTTATTTTCGAAGAGCAGCCATGTGAAAAATTTGATTTTTGGTGGAAGGTTCCAATCCCAGAAACCATGTTTCCAGCCTCTAAGATGTGTTTTCAAGTGTAGGTTTGTGATCGCTACATATACATTTTAAGAAGTGATCACAATACTAATGTAGTTATTTCCATATGTTTTTCAAAATTAGATAAATTCAATGAAACATATTAATTTGATTTTCCAAATTAGATATTGTAAAAACAATTTTACCTTTTGTTCTGTTAAGTGCAAGTCTTCTGGATTTTTGTTTTACTTGTTTTTATATAGATATGATGCATAATAACAAGTTTAACAATTTTTTCAAAATGTATAAATTTTTTATTTTATTTATTAATTTTAAGGGTACATTGAAGGAAGACACAAAATTGGTGTTTTTGTTTGTGGGATAAGGGATTTTCTTTTCTATTGTTGATCTATGAACTCCAAAAAATAACATATGTTCTTAACCATTAAACCCACTTATACATTGATTTTTTTATTTTCTTAATGTTATTATCATTTCATGCTTCCACCAATATCAATTCATGATTCCACTAATTCCAAGTCATTCTTTTCTTCGATTCTCTTTCTTAGTTGATATAATGTATCACATTAAACTGCTTTCCCTATCATTCACATTTTCAGGTTGGTTTAAGAGTCGTGCTTGGTTTCAAAAACTTCGATGCAACTAAAAACAAAAAAACACTAATGGAAAAGTATATCGATTTGCGAAAGACTCCAATCTAAAATGGAAGGGACCTATGTTTAATCACCATTATTGCATTTTACTTTTCGCTTCACTTCAATCCATTTCAAATTCTAAGGCATCTTTTACTTTACAGTTGCACATATATATTTTAATAACTTGGTTTCTACAATAGAGTTTGTTATCCTATTTCCTTTTTCTATAGTTTGGTGTCCACCTATGACCACAATTTTTTTGTAATACAAAAACATTACTAACAAGGTTGCATGGCAGCAGAGTCCCTACCAGGTTGGGATGGGAGTAAATGCGACATAGTAAAGACATGTGGCTAGAAAGTTGAAATACATTGAAATACTTTTATACATATGAAATATGTACTTTTGTAATGGATCACGGGTTGTCGGGCTGGCGATATACAAAAAGCACCGATAGTTCTGCGATACATAAATTGGGCCTTTGATGTTCTTTGCGATACAGAAATCGAGGAGTGGAGTTGAAGACTATAGAAATTCATCACAAATAAAAAAATTATACATATGGAATATGTACTTGTATAAAGTAGATATTTAGTTTTATACATAAAAGAATTCTACTATTATAAAGTATGGAGAAGAGATTTTATAGAGGATGTAGGGAGCCCTCATTGCATACTTAGCCAGTTTTTGGATCGCGGGTTCTCGAGCTGACAGGTTCAAAATTGGGCCTCTGATGTTTCGTGGTCTACAAATAGCACCAACAGTTCTGCGATATACAAAATGATAGGCGAAGTTTAGTTTTCTTTAAAAATAAGGCTTTTCTTGGAAAAAAAGATATAGCATTGCTGAATTAGTTATCTTTACACACGTTTTATAGAGCATGTAGGGAGAGGTCATTCCATACTTCGCCATTTTTTGGATCGCGGGTTCTCCAGCTAGTGGTTTCAAAAATGGGTCTCTATTGTTTCGTTCCCTACAAACATCATCGAGAGTTCTGAGATATAGAAATTGACAAGCGATGTTGTGTGTCTGTTACAAATCTCTGGAAATTACATCAACATTTAAAACATCAATGTCGTTGAAGACCAAAAAATTAGCATACAATAGGAGACATGAAATGTAGCATATATGAATTAGTTTTATTTGGAACAAACAATAAAGGTTCCTAGAAACCCATAATTTAGTATACAATAAGGGCATTGTCGAATCAATTTTCATTGTAATTTATCAAAAATTAATAATTTCTATTACATCTTTCTGGAAATTGGTGGGTTCAAAATTGAGTCTCTAATGTTCCGTGGCTTATAAATAGCACCAAAAGTTTTGCGATATACAAAATGACAGGAGGAGTTGCGGACTATAGAAATTTACAAAAAATTAATGTCTGTTATACAATAGAATACTAATAACTTTTTCCCGAATTAGATTGCTTTAAAACTAAGGCTTTTCCTGGACAAAAAAGATATAGCATTGTCGAATTAGTTTTCTTTGTACACATTTTATAGAGAATGCAGGGAGTGGTCATTCCATACTTCACCAGTTTTTGGATCGCGGGTTCTAAGGCTAGTGGTTTCAAAAATGGGTCTCTGTTGTTCCGTGTCCTACAAACTACATCGAGAGTTCTGTGATTGTAACAACCCTAGTTAAATGATTGTTTAAGGTTTATCAAGTATAATTAATTAAATAATTAACTGTCCTAATGTATTTTAGTTAAATGATGATTATTTGTTAATAATATTATTTATTTATTTATTTATTGGTTATATTTGTTGATTAATTAATTAATTAACTCATTTAAGGTTTGGGTAACAAATTAAAAGCTTAATATTTATTTATTTATTTATTAGAAAACTTAACGTATGAAGGATAGGGTATTGAATGGATGGATAAGGTGGGTGGCATTAAATGAAGGGAGGAGGCGGTGAATGGAAGGAGGATATGAGGGGGCAGAGGCATTCGAGAGAAGGACGCTTTTTGGAAACTTTGGGGAAAGGAAGCTTTTTTGAGATTAGGGACTGTGTTCTCTGGTTTGTATTTTTCTGGTTTGGTTTGGAGTTTGGGTGGACTATTACAGGGGTGCATTGGTTGCTGGGAGTTTTGGGCTTGGGGGCCAGGAATCCTCACAGAATCCTGGAGTTGGGGAGTCGGATAGGCTCTATTCCTAGCTGGCAGGGAGGAAGATTCAGTTTTGGGCAGAGTTTGGGCAGAGTTTGGGAAGAGAAACAATGAGGAAAGACAAAGATTGGAGAAACAACATCAGATAGAGGTATGTATTTTCATGATTTTAGGTGGTTATCATTAAGCTGTTGAATATGTTGTGTTATGTGGTAGTTATGTAATTTATTTTCATGCTGTTAATAAATTTAATTTCTGTTGAATATTAAATGGTTATATGTTGATGATTAAATTGTACAGGATAACATTTATCTATCCTCTATTTTAACTTACATTTTATAAGGCTCTGGGGTAGAGACCTTACACATGGTATCAGAGCCTGGTTTCAGAACTGAAAGTTGGGCTTGAACACCCACTTAACTGTGCAATCTGCTCCAAACCCCTAACCTACAACCTAGAAACGAACAAGTGTTCAGAATATTGTTAATGAACAAAGGTTATAAGAAAACACCATCTATGAGTCTTTTCCATAGGGTAGCCTATACCATTTGTTTCTCTTTTCATATTTTTCTTGAAATGTTATATCCTGCAATGCTTCTAACTATAGACACAAAAATAATTAAGCTGAAGGTAAGCATTGTTGAAGTGCAAACTGAATAATAAATAATAAAAAAAAAATATAGAAGCAACTAAGAGCATGCCAAGAAAAGATATCAGAGAATGTTGACTACAATCATCTCTGGAAAACAACATGAGGAAATGAAAAGCACAAGGAAAAATCATGTTGTCACGACGATAGCATATTGGGTGTAGCTAATAAGAAAAGAAAAATTATTGGGCCCTCACGCCAAATTAGCCTATCAAGCATCAACGGTCTAAATCCAAAATCCAACAGATGTCATCAAGTCAACACATGGGTTAGCAATCATATGAAACACAAGTCAATGCTCAAACCAATGCATACACAAAAATCAAAATCCCAGTTCACAAGTCAAGCACAAGTTAACACATAAGACACCAAAGCCTAGCTCAAGAGCCAAGACTTTCCTCTCCACTTGTCACCCTTTAATCAAACCACCTTCAACACATTCCCGATATGCAATGTCACAACTCCACTATGAAGAAGGCACCAAGCATGAATGGATAGACCAATTTCCAAAGAAGGGATGTTACACATAAGCAAATGCCAACTAATCTTGAGGATTAAAGACCTGTAATTCATTGAACAAGGCAGGAAAGTAGGTTTGTTAAAAGGTGGTGCTATCTCATGTAAAATTTCTGAAACCAAGGAAAAAAAAAATTAATTAACAAATCTAAGCTCCCATACAACTGTTGTAGGGAAAATTTTCAGAGCTCCAAGGCTGCAAACCATTGCCACAGTAATGGTCAATTTGATCTCTCATGGCTTCTTTACTCCACTTTCCCCATCTGACTATAAAACTAGCTTCCTCAACTAGTAATCAACTGAAAGAACATGGACAAACACACCTATGAAAGTAATTTGAATCCAATCCTCGTCCTATCTTTGCAGTTTCTCCTCTTCTCCCACCTAGTAATTGAATGAAACAACATGTACAAACACACCTGTAATGTAATGAGAAATGTAGATTGGCAAACAAACTCTTTGATTTGAATTGTAAGGATGTTTGGACATAGAAATACTAGCGTTCGAATTTATAAGGAGAGCCCATAATGCAGGTCACAAGCCAGTGCCCAAAGCGTTAGAGCTAAGCACCAGGTCGCAAAGGAGGAGCCCACAATGCAAGTTACAAACCAGCACCTGCAACATCATGGGTTAGCCATGTCTGTTAAGTCAGAGATAAGCGTAAGCGCCAAGATCCATACTCCTCTCGTTTCAACACATAGCCCAGCGAACGAGCCATAGGCCTTTACACAGGCCTCATGGGTCTCGACCTCGTGACCATTGGGAGAAACCTCACACACCCATGTGTGGCCCATGCGCAGAGCCAATGCTCGAGTGTTTAAAACACCTGCATCAACAACAACACAAGATCAAACATGCAATACCAAGCCCAACGCCATACAACAAAAAGTCGAGGTTACATGGGAGATCAAACACAACACAAGTCATTTAACGAAGCAATAATATACAAGCTACCGCTTAGAGCTGAACATTGAGCCATGGAGGGAGGAGCCTATGACCATTACCATAACTTTTCCACAATTGAAGTGTAGGAGAGGCCCAAGGCGCATTCGCATAGTGAGATAGGCGACAGATTGATTAGGGTTAGGGGATAGAGACCCACGAAGAGTGTGTTAGGGTTTAGGGAAGTGAATCGATGGTAAGGAGGGGGGGGGCACGTGGGCGTCATGCGAAGACCCACGATGCCCATTTCGCATTTAATTTTTTTTATTTATTGTTTTAATTTTATGTAATATTTATTTTATTTTAATTTTATTTTAATTTTTAATTTTATTGTTTAAATTATCCATATTTAAATTATAGATTTAAATTTAGTTTTATTTATTTATAATTAAATTATCCATGTGTTAAATTATCCATATTTAAATTATATGATGTAAATTAATTTAAAATATAATTAAAGATTTAAATTGTATAATTGCTTCACCTTATTCTTATTAATATAAAATAATATCATTGCTATCACCTATTAAGTTAAAATAAAATCTTAAAATCTTAACTAATTGCGAGAACCATATTTAATTTAAATTATATATTTTAAATTAAAGGTTTAAGTTATTATATATGTTTTAAATTAAAGATTATAAAATATGGTATTAAATATTTAAGTTTTAAACCTTAGTTTTAAAGATTTAAATTTAGGTTTAAACTTATATAGGTTTAAAGCTAAGGTGATTAACTTAATAAAAAAAAATTAAAAGTATTGCGCCCGAGGCCCAATCTCCAAGTCCACGAGCTAAGAACCAAATCCCAGCGCATAAGCACCAAGCTTCAATGCATAGCCTTAGGCTCACTACATCATACGACCACAAGTCTAGAAACAATACATAACCATAGCTAAGCTCCAATGCCCGAAGGCAACTCTACAATCCTCAAGACTCGCACCTGCAGCCACCGAGTCACACAATTCAATGCATATGTACAAGGCGCCAAGGAAAGCCCATGAGTCAAGCATTGAAGGATAGCCTTAGGCTCATTTCATCAACATTAGGTTGGAAGTCACCTTAATTAGTTGTAAATGCAAATTATAAGGACTTAGACCAAGATAAGCGGGAGGGGGCTTCATGCGCTCTAGGCAGGTAAGTTAGAGAAATTGGCGAGTATGGTGCATAGATAGCGTAGCTACCGGGTGGGGGATTCAGTAGTTTTCTTAGGCAGTGACACCAAAATTAGACACTTTAATCCTAACCTAGCCACTTCCCCTAAAGAGAGTAACATATGTTTATAGACAAGTAAAAAAAACTTACGCCTAACCTTGTTTTCTAGTTTAGTTGCGCAAATGTGAAATGTCCTTGAACTCACCCTGACAACTTTGGTTGATGTAGGTTAAATCATACAGGATGGTTAGGACTCGAGGAAATCAAGGAAGAGGGGCATCATTGCAGGGACTGACAGCGCCACCACCACCATCGCATGAACTAGCTCTCATACTGTGCTCTTTGGAGGCCATAAATGGGACTTTAAAGGGGCGTTGACCAGCAGGGATTGAAAAGGAGCCCCCACCATCTGGAATGGGTAATCCAGAAGCGTTAAGGGATTCAGAGGGAGGACCTCCACCCGAACACATCACTAGAGAACTGCAAAAGATCAAACTTCTAGAGTTTGTCAGGGGTCGTGCCAATGAACGTGCTGAAGGATGGTTGGAAGGCATGACAAGGTTTTTTTCCTTAAGAGACTATGCGTCCACTTCAAAGGAGAAGATAGAAATTTTTCAATTAAGAGACACTGCCTTGAACTAGTGGGGAAACCTGGAAAGACAACTGCATCTTACCCCAGACACCATATCTTGGGAACTTTTCGAGGAGAGGTTTCGAAGGAAATATCTACCAGCTTACTTTGAGGAACAACAGGTAGGAGCATTTCATTCTCTAGTACAGGGAAACAAAACCATAGGAGAATATGAGATTAGGTTTATTGAATTGGTCAAATATGTTTCATATATGTATAATGACCAACAACAGGCAGAATGCTTTATCTATGGGTTAAACCCTAAGATAAGGGCTATGGTGCAGATGTGGAAACCATCTTCAGTAGCAGAAGCAGTGGAAAATGTGCGTTATGCGGAGGAACACATGAACTTAACTAGAGGTACGAGACCAATCTTTCCGCATCATCTTGGATTTGTGGGGAAGGCCCCTAGGAAATTTCCTAGCGGAGGTGGCTCAAGGCCACCTCAATATGGTAATAGATTCACACCAAGGATAGTAGTCGTAGGTATTTCAATGGCAGCGAGTGCAACATCTCATTCATCACCAACGATGCAGACAGGTCCATGACCATCTAAGGGAGCAACTAGTAGGGGAAGGGGTTCCAGGGGAAGGAAATCATTTTAGAGACATTCACAGAACTGTGCATAGGTTAAATCTCATGTTACCTGTTGAGGATGTGGAGGACCCCATTACCAACGTGACTGCCCAGAGTTACAATCAGGATTTATGCATAGAGAAGGAAAGGCCCCGATGGGAAGAGCCAGTAGAAGCCACCAGATTTACGCAACGGTTAATAATATCCAGGCAGAACATCAATCCACGGTGGTGGAGTCATCAAGTACGCTAAATCATATCAATGTAAATATTTTATTTGATTATGGTGCTACAGATAGTTTCATTTCACCATTTGCATTAGAAAAGAGTGGTTTGGCAGCCTACAAGCACGATGACTTTAAACAAGTCGAGATGGCCTTGGGGGAAAAACAAGTGGTAGGACCTAGTGTGGATAATTGTATAGTAGACCTGGGAGTGTGTACTACCAGGTTGAAGGTTTACGTTACTTCTCTCGGGGCATATGACCTAATCATTGGAATGGATTGGTTAGAAGCTCATCGAGCTTTGGTAGATTGTTTCACAAAAAGGGTGCTCTATGTTGACGACCAAGGAAGGCCAGTAGAGATCCAGGGTGTACAGACAAAGGTGTCATTACGCTTTATCTCAACTATGAATGTTAAGTGATGCTTGAGGAAAGGGTGCCAACTATATGTAGTGGAAGAAGTGAATGAAAGGTAGGGACCCTCCTTGGATCAATACCTGGTATTGTCAGAATTTAAAGATGTTTTTCTGGACGAGTTACTAGGGTTACCTCCTGAGAGGGAGCTCGATTTTACTATTGAGCTAAAACCTGGTGCATAACCAATTTCCAAGACTCTGTATCAGATGAAAGCATCGAAACTTTGTGAGTTGCAAATGAATTTGAAAGAATTACTGGACTTAGGGCTAATAAGGCCCAGTGTCTCACCTTGGGGTGCACCATTAATTTTCGTAAAGAAGAATGATGGTTCCTTATGATTGTGTATAGATTACAGGGACTTGAACCGTGATACAGTGAAAAATAGGTATCCAATGCCGCGAATAGATGACCTCTTTGATCAGATGAAAGGAGCAGTGTTATTCTGAAAGATTGATTTGCGATTAGGGTATCACTAGTTAAGGATTAAGGAAGGCGATATCCCAAAAACTTCCTTTCCAACTCGGTTTGGGGATTACGAGTTTGTCGTAGTACCTTTTGGATTGACCAATGCACCAACAATAATCATGAGCCTCATGAATAGAGTATTCTGGAGGTACTTAGACCATTTTGTACAAGTCTTTCTAGATGACATCCTCATCTATTCCAAGAACGAAAGAGAACATGAAGAACACTTGCAAGTGGTGTTATCCTACCTTAGAGAGAACAAATTGTATGGGAAGTTGTCAAAGTGTTGTTTCTTCTAGAAATAAATCCACTATTTAGGTCATATCATTTCTGGTGAAGGAATATCTGTGTACCCAAAAAAGGTAAAGGCCATTGTGGAATGGCCAGTGCCAAAAAATGCCCATGAGGTAAGAAGCTTCATGGGGCTATCAGGTTATTATTGGATATTTGTGGAAGGATTCTCTGAAATAGTGAAACCCATCACCACTTTTCAGCGTAAGGGGGTCAAGTATGAATGGATAGAAGAATGTGATACTGCATTCATTGAGCTTAAGAGGTTATTAACTAGTGTGCCAATTCTATGAGTGCCAGATATGGAAAAGAAATTCACAGTCTGCACGGATTCCTCGAAGCAAGGGTTGGGGGCTGGGCTAATGCAGGATGGAGGAGTGATAGATTATACGTCAAGGAAGTTGAAGAAACACAAAGAGCTTTACGCTACTCATGATTTAGAGTTGGCAGCTATAATGCTATCTCTAAAACTTTGGAGGCACTATCTTGTGGGGAGAAACTTTGAACTCAAAATAGACCATCATATTTTAAAACATCTCTTCACTCAAAGGGATTTGAATGCCAGGAAAAGGCGATGTAGTGAGTACGATTTTGGTATTTCATACATCAAGGGAAAGGAAAATGTGGTCCCAAATGCCTTGAATAGGAGACCATGTGTCTTCTCCTTGGTACCCTTAAAAGTCAATCTGAGGGAACGTGTGTTGACGCAACTCCAAGGAGACAATTGGTAATTAAAGGTTACTCCAAACCTCCAGAGTGGGAGGCAATTAGATCCAAAGTATGAAGGATATAGTCTAGAAGTAGATAGACTATTAAGATATCGAGGAAGGATGTAAATCCCCTAAGGTGGGGATATTCAAAGCATCATACTGAAGGAAGCCCATAGAGCACTTTATTGTGTGCATCCGGGTGTGAAGAAGATGTATGCAGACATGAGGAATCTTTTCTTTTGGGTAGGAATGAAGCACGATGTAGCCATTTCGTCACCAAATTTCTAGAGTGTCAATAAGTGAAAGCTGACCAGCATCACCCAACAGGCCTCCTACAACCACATGATGTTCCTATGTCCAAGTGGGAAGTCATCTCTATGGATTTTGTTGTAGGGTTGTCCCTCACATCTCATAGACATAATGCCATTCTTGTGATAGTAGATAAGTTAACCAAGAGTGCTCATTTTATTCCAGTTAAAGACACTTATGATGTCATTGATGTGGCATGTGTGTTTGTAAGTGAGGTCATCCGTTTTCACGGGATACCTAAGAAGATCATTTCAGATAGGGACTCCAGATTCACTTCTAGGTTTTGGACAAGTTTGCAATCAACGTTGGGGACTTAGTTGAACTTAAGCACAACTTATCATTCTGAAACAGATGGGAAAACCAAGAGAGTAAATCAAGTTATGGAAGACATGCTTAGGATGTATGTCATGGATAATCAAACCCATCGGGAGAAGTACCTAGCTTTGGTAGAGTTTGCCTACAATAACGATTTTCATAGCTGCATTGGAATGCCACCCTACGAGCTCTGTATGGAAGGCCATGTAGAACTTCGTTGAGTTGGGATAGATTAGAAGAATGAATAACAGTTGGGCCGGAATTGATTCAAGAGATGGTGGAATAGGTGATTTAGATTAGGCAGAGACTAAAGGAAGCACAGGATAGGCAGAAAAGTTATGCAGATGTACACAGGACCGACTGAAGTTATAAAGTGGGAGACCAGGTTTTCATTTGTATCAGGCCTAATAAGAGTACCATATGGTTCAGGAAGGGGACAAAGTTGTCACCTCGATTTATAGGACCATTCAAAATCCAAGAGAAAATTGGACCCATTGCCTATCATCGCGTACTGCCACCCCACTTGAATAAAACTCATAATGTTTTTCATGTATCTATTCTATGCCATTATGTTGCTGATGAATCACATAAACCAAATTGGAAGGAATTGTAGGAATCGGACGCGGGAACCCTCATGGTAGAACTATTACGCATATTGGACCGTAGAGTCCAACAGCTCAGGAACCGTCTGGTAGACCAAGTTAAGGTCCAGTGGGACAAGTATAGTCTAGGATCTTCTACTTGGGAAGACGCCAAAACACTATGACAAGACTATCCCTCACTTTTTTGACCACCTCAAGAATATGTTTCTCGAAGGTTCGGTGTATATAACACCACCTTTTGACTTAGAAAACCAGGATTACCTGAGGCCTACACACTTTTTTTTTCTATTCACAAGTGAAACTGTTAAATGATACACTTGAACTTTTAAGACATATGAATCTTTATGAATGTTTAAATGTATTTGGATAATGATGGATATGATGCGATATATTGTGAGAATGTAAATTTTATGAATGTTTAAATGTTATTGATGATGATGGATATGATGCGATCTACTATGTGAATGTGAATTCTATGAATGCCTAATTGTTATTGATGATGATGGATATGATGCAACATATTGTGTGAATGAGAATCCTATGAAGGTTTAAATGCTATTAAAATGATGTTGGATATGATGCAATCTATTTTGTAAATGATAATTTTATGAATGGGTGTCGATAATTAAATTATGGGATATTATGAGATCTATTTATAACTTGAAAAATTTGATGCTAAAATTGTTGGTACGTGGATACTGAATTGAAATTATGGTTGTATGCAATTACATGATGATAATGCATAGAAATGTATGAGTTTGTGTTACAGACTAATCTGCAGGTTATGGGCTATGAAATAGCCAAGGGATAATGATGATGAAAGTGGATGTCATGACCACTGGCCAAGAAACAATATGGTATGAATCTTTGTATGTGAAATTATATTTTTTTGGATGCATTGCTATGATATGTGGACCAGTGCAGTATTTCAGGTGGTGAGAGTGCCCAAAACTGAATAGACGATGACAAAACTCCCAGCAACATGATGCCACTGTACATTCCATTGTAGGGTGTGGACCCTAGTCATAATTAGGAGGAGTGGAGGCAATTCCCCCTGTGTATCCTCCAAAACCTGAAGTCATGGGAGGATGATGTTAGCTCACGCTCCCCTAGACATGTGATGATGATTGTCAGTTGCCTGCTGGGGAATCTTGGTCAAGACAGTGACACTTTCACTTATGGGTTCTATTTGGATCTAGGTCAATATAGTTGACACTCCAAGATAGTCCAGCAGAGGAAGGATAGGAATGGAAGATGGAAGTAAGTTAGGGAGGAAGGATGAGTAGAGATAGTTGAGAGTGTATGGAGATTTTTATTATGGTGGAATTTATTGTTTTCCTTCTGAAAAGAAAATGGATATATGTGAATATTCATAATTATGTAACTAAACTACAATTTTCTAAATAACATTGTTGAGCTAGATAATAGTAATTAAAGTATTTTGCAAACATTTGATTGGTTTATTGTCTTTTATAAAATCAATAGTCTTGTTGAATGGATTGGATGCATATGGAAATTACTATAGAGATGATAGTTATTGATATTAGTACATGAACGAGACTTGTATGTACTAGCTACACA
>JZKD02S2225536.1:430131-440759 GCA_000966675.3 Picea glauca
CACATGTACACTAGTATGAATGAGTTTCTTGGCTTACTTACTAATAATGATGGTTATTTTTTATGAATGTGTGAACCATGTTTCTTTTCCCTTGTATCATAAAATACTTTAACTTCAGGACGAAGTTTCTTGAACGGTGGGTGTATGTAACAACCCTAGTTAAATGATTGCTTAAGGTTTATCAAGTATAATTAATTAAATAATTAACATTCCTAATGTATTTTAGTTAAATAATGATTATTTATTATTAATAATATTTATTTATTTATTGTTTTTATCTGTTGAATAATTAATTAATTAATTAATTAACTCATTTAAGGTTTTGGTAACGAATTAAAATCTTAATAATTATTTATTTATTTATTAGATAACTTAACGTATGAAGGATAGGGTATTGAATGGAGGGATAAGGTATTGAATGAAGGGATAAGGTATTAAATTGAGGGATAAGGTGGGTGGCATTAAATGAAGGGAGGAGGCAGTGAATGGAAGGAGGATATGAGGAGGCAGAGGCATTCTGGAGAAGGAATTTTTTTGGAAACTTTGGGGAAAGGAATCTTTTCTGAGATTAGGGACTATGTTATCTGGTTTGTATTTTTCTGGTTTGGTTTGGAGTTTGGGTGGACTATTACAGGGGTTCATCAGTTACTGGGAGTTTTGGGCTCGGGGGCCAGGAATCCTAACAGAATCCTGGAGCTAGGGAGTCAGATAGGCTCTCTTCCTAGCCGGTAGGAAGGAAGATTCAGTTTTGGACAGAGTTTGGGAAGAGTTTGGGAAGAGCAACAACGAGGACAGACGAAGATTGGAGAAACAACATCATACAAAGGTATGTATTTTCATGATATTAGGTGGTTATCATTAAGCTGTTGAATATGTTGTGTTATGTGGTAGTTATGTAATTTATTTTCATGTTGTTAATAAATTTAATTCCTGTTGAATATTAAATGGTTATATGTTGATGATTAAATTGTATAGGATAACATTTATCTATCCTCTATTTTAACTTTTGTTTTATAAGGCTCTGTGGTAGGGACCTTATAGTGATATACAAATTGAGAAGAGGCATTGCGAACTATACAAACTTATTATAAAATAAATAATGTCTGTTACATATATCTGGAAATTACATCAACAATTAAAACATCAACATCGTTGAAGACCAAAAAATTGCCATACAATAGGAGACAATAAATGTAGCATATTTGAATTATTTTTATTTGGAACAAACAAGAAAGGTTCTTGGAAACCCAAAATTTAATATACAATAAGGGCATTATCGAATCAGTTTTCTTTGGAATTTATAAAAAATTAATAATGTCTGTTTCATGTTTCTGGAAATTTAAATGCGTTTGTCATATATACTGGGATTGGGGCTCCCACGGACCATAAAAAGAAATCAATACAAGAATTAGGAATGTTGAAAGAAGTGCGCGACGGTAGAGAGGAAGAACTGAAAAGAAAAATTGGAAGTTAAGAGTGTTTGGTTATAGTTTTCTATTAAAAGAAGGCATAAGTGGATTGATAAAGAAGAGAAGATGACAGATCATAGACTTAAACTAGATTGATAAACAAAACAATATGGCAGTATAAACTTACTATGAAGCCGATGCATTTTTTTTGCTGTCGTCGATGGGCATTGTAGTCTTGTTGACGGGTTGTTTCCCTTCCTAGACGAGGTCGTCCATTCTCTCTTGGAACCATTCTTTGATGTAGATTTTCATGTGGGTTGTGTTGGTTTCATCGCAGATTTCTATGTCGTAAAGGTCATTTTCTAATTTCCTTAGATCCATTGAAATACCATGTAGAGTCTGTTAAATTTCTTCATTGTGTGAGGCATAGTCCAGTACCCAACGCTCATGCTCATCTAGACGATGTTCAAGTATGCTTCAAAACATTTCAAAAGACAACCCCTTTAAAATATCAACTTGTTCCTTGAAGGCTTCTTTGGTGACTGACAAGGATTTTAGAATTAAGTTAGGATCTTGAACCTTGTTGGTAGTTCCATTTAATTCCAGCTAGAGCATGCTTGTGAATAAATCTTCTTTTTCTGATATGACTTATTTACATGACTTGACAATGAGCTGCAGGTTGGCAACTTTATTTTTCCAGCATGGTTTTACTTTTTTGGTGCGCTTTGGCAAGGGAATTTTCTCCTGTCTTCTTTTCATTTCCTATGTGTTGTCAGAGAATTTGGAAAAAGGGGCCAATACCTGATCATAGAAAAGCCATTCATTTTTAAAATTAATCTCCAATTGTTCCAGGAAATCATTGGCCTTCTTTCCAAAGGAAACTAAATTTTGCGATGTTTCCCAGGCTTCAGTAACTACTTGCATTCGTTTGTCGATGTTATTATCTACAAGGGCTCTAGAGCATGCAAGGAGGGTAAAGGATACTTTTATCTTCGTTTTAGTGGTAGCAGGAATGGATTTTTCCAAAGGACTGGCAAATTCTAGAGTTGCAAGGAAATCCTGCTCAAATTGGCATTTTCTGTCTCAATTCCTCCAATGGAATCACGAAGAATGTCACCGGTTCCCTGGTGAAATTGGTTGATTTGGGAGGACGGTATTTCACTAAAGTTAATCTCCGCGCGAGATTTTCCTTTCCTATTTGTTACATCTCTCTTTTCAATGACCAGACTTTTAGATTGGCTGTCAAAAATAGCACTTTGGATTACAAAGGATTCATCTATGTCAAAAATTATGGTGTCTGATATTTCCACCATAGATGACCCAATTTTCTGCATGTTCTCAGCGTCAATTTCAAGTTGCATTTTTCCACTTTCAATTTGGGGTTCCTCCGCCTACCCTGCATTGTTTTTTCTCTTCTTCGTCAGTGGAATTTTGTGAGAACTATCAATATTTATTTGAGGAGGGTTCTTATCTCCTCCTTTGTTCAAAGATTTATGGGTTTCTTTCTTACTAGGGTGGACCATCGAAGTGATTCTCTGTGATGTCATGCTCTTGGGAGTGTTGGAGGGGGATAGGGTACTCATCTCACCATATATGTTTCCATGTTGTCTGTACAATTCAATGGCACTCTGCAATCTCTCTACGTCACAATCGGCAGAAGCAAGATTGTTGTCGACACTGTTCCTATCTTGGGTCAGGTGTGTATGGATAAAAGAGGTGTTAAATCCAAAACCCAATAAATGTTCTCAAAATATTCCATTAGGTTCGAACCCTTTTAGCCTTTCATCGTACGTTAGGTTCAATTTCTTGAAATGGGTGGCAAAGTAGTCAATCTTGTTGATGATTCTACACACGAAGTTTCTGACTTTCCAGGGTAGAGGAATGAACTATTTTTTTTTTCTTGTCATGGAAAAAATGCAACCAGTGGTTGTATTGCCTTGCTATTTATGCAACAAACATCTTGTCCATGATGTGGCATGGAAGCAAGGTAGGATTTTCCTTAGAGAAAAATACCATGAGGACACTGTGATTTTTCTCTTTCTCAAGTGTGCCCTTCCTATTCAAAAACTTGGTTTCCTGGCCAGACATCCGCGGAGCATCCTTGCCTAATAGTAAATCTTTGAAAATTGAGACAAAGCCATTAAAAACTTCATAAAAACAATGGGAGGCCTTGTGTCTCCACAAGGCCTCATGCCAGAATGTTACTGGGTCGAATCCACAGTTTATTTTATTGGAAAGAGAAAGTTTTGGAAACATACAACAATATACAATTGCAAAAATCAAGTAGGATGACATATAAAATTTATTCGATTCTTTTAATCGTGACAACTGGGAGCAGAGATCAATCGAAATTAACTTCCCCTAATCGAAAATGTATTGTTCCTTGACTGTGAAATACAAAATATAAATAATTATATGGGAAATTCTTGTTGTGGATGTCTATCTCGTTATTCATGTAACAAGCCAAGCAATTTCTCGGAATGGATTTCTAAAGGAACTTACCTGCAGCCTTGTGATATCTTCAGGAATTGTTGATGGGTCTTCGAGGAAGTCTACTAATATGTCCAACCCATTATGATGTTTTTCTAGAAATTGTTTGCATTCTTGTCCTCTAAACGTCAATGTTGGGTTCGACAATTTTAACATCCTGCAGAAGAGCCGAGCCGACAAAGAAACAAGAGAATGGTCGCGTAGTGGAATAATTCTTTGGCCTGGAATATAATTTTCGGTGCACCAAGAGACCGCCTCCTTCGAGTCAAAACCTCAGGAACGCAGATTGCACGAGCGATTATAGAGTTCCAAATCACTTTGTTTTGGGTGGAATGGGATGAATAGTAAAAGTATGCCTTGGACCACTAAAAGCTCTGGTTCTCTTGTGCGAACATATTTACTGTATCTCCACAAAAGTATTGTCGACTTGGTGCCATAAGTCTACAAGAATGTTTATTTGTTCTAGCCGATAAATGAAATGAAAAGTTGGAAGGGATAATGTAACCCTACGCAAATTTTGGTCGAAAGCGTGTGAATGGAAAATGTCCTCGTGACTTTCAATGGTTAATGACAATTTGGACAACTATTGCATGATGCATTGTTAACATTAAATAGTACTAATTGCATACATAGAAATGCCAACACGTTGGATATTTCAATAAGCGATTAAGAATTGAAGATTTCTTGAGCAGCCCAACACGAGGACGTGTGTTGGAAATGAACAATCGGAAGGGACAAAATAACTCTCTGCACATCTTGGTTTAATGCATAATAATGGGAGATATCATCGAGATTTTCGGCCATTAATGAAAAGGTTGACAGTTCCTGCATGGTCAGTTGTTAGCATGAAAGGTGTCTAATAGCATAGTAAGAAAGTATGGAGGTCGCGGGCAGGGGAAAAAAGACAGCTACAAAATAGGGTTGCAATGTACAAGCATTGAGGGTGAGGGCGCGAGGGTCAAATTGTATGTCTCGAAATTTTTTGATTGCAATATGTGTAACAGCGAAGAGGATATGGTACAACAGTCGAAAGCACAGGAAGTTAGTGGGGATGGAAGGCAAGGAGAGATACTTTGAAACATTTGTGAGCAGTGGTAGAGTGACTGCGCTGGAATTGTAGATTTCGTGAACCCGACAACAGGAGAATCCAAAACAAGGTGAGAAGGTGTCTACAAAGGAGGCATGGCCCGAACCTTCTAATTGTATCACTCTGAACATTTTAATGCATAATCTGTAAGACAGAAGAGCGGACGATGTCGGAATCCAGTAGTCAATTTGTATATTGTGGAGCGTGCAATCAAACTGTTTTGTACCTCTTTGTCCAATTGTCAGTTCTAAGAGCTAATTTAGTATTCAAAATAACTTTTTAAAAACTGTTAGATAGTTCATAGGGACTACCATCTATAAACAATGGCAATCTCCACCCTGCCAGTTATGTATTATGTGTGTCAATTTGTATATGGCGGAACTATGAGTGTTGTTTGGAGGACACAAAATAATGGAAGTGCAATGTTGAGTTAGCCACTCCACAGGTTCTCTTTTGAATTTGTATGTCACGAAACTGTGGGTGCTATTTGTTGGCCATCAAACAATGGAGGTCCAAGTTTGAGTCTGCCCACCCAAGAACCTGCGATCCAAAATGTCACTAGATATCGAATGCAGAATTTTTACATGCTCTATAAAATATCATGGGAATTAGTACATGCTCTATAAGATATCAAGTCCATAATTTATAGTCCCATAATACACGAGAAGAAAAAAAGGGAAAAAGAATGGAGTAGTTAGCAGTGGAATTGTAGATCACAAAAATTTAGAGTGGAAGATGTATATAATAAAGAAACATATCGTAAGCATCGAAAGAAATAGCAGTCGGTTGGATTCATTGTTTGATTATATAGATGGAGATAAACATATGTCAATCCACCAACGCTGGAGCTGCATATTTCATGAACTGGGAAACAGGAGAATCCAAAGCAGGCTGAGAAAGTGTCTGCAAAGGAGGAGAGGCTTGGACCTTCTAATTGTATCACTCCGAACATTGGAATGCATAACATGTAACATGGAAGAGCGGATAATGTCAGAATACGGTAGTCAATTTGTATATTGCGAAGAGTGCAATCCCAACTGATTCGTACCTCTATGTCCAGTTGTCACTACTAAGAGCTATTTTAGTATTCAAAACAATTTTTGAGATACTATTATACAAGGAAAAAATAAAAACTAAAATAATCTTTTATATACTGTTAGATACTTCATAGGGATTAGCATCCATAAACAATGGTAATCTCCACCCCGCTAGTCCTGCACTCCGTGTGTCAATTTCTATATCGTGGAATTGGGAGTGTTGTTTGGAGGACATGGAATAATAGAAGTGAAATGTTGAGTTATCCAGTCCGTAGGTGTTCTTTTCAATTTGTATATTGAAGAAATCGGGGTGCTATTTGTAGGGCACAAAACAATGGAGGCCCAATTTTGAGCCCGCCCGCCCGACCGAGAACCCGTGATCCAAAATGTCGCTAGGTATGGAATGCAAAATTTGTACATGTTCTATAAAATATCATGTCCATATTTTATAGTCCCATAATACACAGGAAGAAAATAAGGGAAAAAGGATGGATAAGTTCGCAGTGGAATTCTAGATAGTACACAGGAAGAAGAGAAGGGAAAAAGAACCAAGTATCTCGCAGGAGAACATCTAGTGTTTGATTATTAATGAAAATGGTTTTGAATCCCTGCCGGTTTCTCATCCGTTAACGCATAAAGTACAGATCATGAAAGTATCTTTCGTACCACTAGATCCACTTGCCACTAGTAAGAGCATTGTTGATGTACATCACTAAGGGCGTGAAGTTGTTGGGGATGGAAAGCAACAATAGATACTTTGAACGAAATTAATGTATACAAGGAACCCACAGTGGAATTGTAGATCATAGATGTTTTGAGTGCAAGATGTCTATAGCGAAACGATAATCAGCTCGTTTCACAAGCACCATCCCCGTAGTGGCAGGCATAAAATTGGCTAAGTATTAAAAGGAAAAGTGGTCAGTCGGATCCTTCATGCGAGGATATAGATGGATATGTTAAGGCATGAATTAAATATCATGGAAGTATCTTTCGTACCATTGTGTCCACTTGTCACCGGTAAGACCAATGTTGATGTATGTCAGGAAGGATGCGAAGTTGCTAGGCATGAAAATCAACAACATATACTTTGAACGAAGTTAATGTATATGAGGAACCCACGGTAGAATTGTAGATCACAGATTTTTTTAGTGCAATATGTATATAGCGGAATGATAAGCAGTTGGGCTCACAAGCACCGGCCCCGTAGTGGTGGGCATAAAATTGGCTAAGTATGGAATGGAACAACGGTCAGTCGGATCCATCTTGAGAGGATATAGATGGAGATGAAGAGATGTCATTCTTCTATACATAGAAAGACGACTAAGTATAAAACCAGAAAGCCATAATGGATGGAAAAAGCCAAATGGGAAAAGAGATAAATATCTGAGAGTTAGGAAAACCTTTTTTTTCCATTTACTAATGGCAATGTTTTCGAACCTATGGTGGCTTCTCACTAGTAAAATCATTAAGTGCACATCATTTATGGTCTTTGAAACATGTATATGATGAAACAGGGGACATAGGTGTTGGACACCATGAACCCGAGGCCTGGTGTCTAGATAACTGGATAAGTATTGTCCAAGACGAAGTTTTGATATCTATTTCAATATTATTAATACTAGTATCTATCAATGGAAAAAGTTTTCATATTCATTGGTATAGTATTCATACTAATATATATTAATGGATTGTTTCTGTTTCAAATGCAAATGATCTCCCAATTTACAAGATGCTCTTCGACTCACAAATTTCGTTGAAACCAAGAAAATTTTGATTGTAAGATGTACATAGCGCAACAAGAAACATGAATTTGCATTGTAGTATCAACGAGATAAAATCCTTATCATCTAGTCACCTTGTATTTGTTGCAATGACATCAACAAACGACGACTCTCCATAAACATCAATATCTAAATTAAATTAAAGGCAATCAAAATTTGCTGTGACTTTCAGTAATTAAAGCATAAATTGCAAACTACATAAGTTCCTAGGCTGTAAGATGTATATGACAGAACAATGGACATATTTGTTTAATACCGCAAACCCAAACATAACTGCTTAAGCTTTGTCGAAGAGGAAGTTTTCTGTATTTTTTCCAATAGTACTGATATTAGTATATATGCATGGATATTATCAAATAGAACAAGATGAAATATATCCAACATACTTCACAAGAACATTGCATCAACAGTTCAACTGCCTTTTTGTAACTCATGAATTCATTCTATTTATGGAACCTGAGGAATGGGAGTAGAACGGGTCCTCCAATTTATTTCTTTAAATATAGAGCCGACGCCACATAAGAATGGCCTATGAAAAAGTATTTTTAAATGTAAACTGTAAATAAAGAACAAACCAAGTTTTATTTAGATTAAAGTAGTGAGCAATAGAAACAAAAGCTTATCCTTCATGTTTAACGACATAGGGGAAGAAGGTACAAAATACAATTAAAACAAATACAAGAAATTGGAAAATACTATTAAGAAATAAACTGAAATTATTCTATATTCAAATAAGATGTGTTACAAAATACAACTAAGGCTATTTGCGACAACGATTGCGATTTCACTTGCCATCGACCAATTAAAAATATGTATATTGATGAAGCTTCTTCACACTTTTCTTGATGTTCAAACTCTATTCATAAAAAATGAGTTGAATATCAATTTTTGGTTTTGTACTTAATCGGTGTTGTTAAGTACATCTATCCCAATTTTTTGAATACCCTGTTTCTTCCAGATATGGCCTGCTTGCAATGGCTGCTTATTCAACATTCCATTCTTTGTCAAGTATTAATTTCCTTCTGTTGTCAAAAAGTTGGGGTTTAAGGTGTTTTCTTTGCAATGTTCTTGAGCATTCACATATGAGACAACTTAGAAATGTGATTCAGGCTGATTTCAAAGTGAACGGAGTCATTTTATGTCACAACGGTTAAAGAAAGGGAAAAAAATTCAAGTATATAGTGACTGGTATTCTCCCTGTATTCAATCGTCTATTTGGTTGAGAGGCCTGCCTGAGGATTTGTATGTGGAACTTCTTTTCTTTATTACAGTAAATTGGAAGAAATGTCCAACCTATATGAAAAATGCAAATCTTTTGAGGTACATAACTTCTTCGGGTAGCTGAGGTGTGGCAACTGCATCAAATGTTGTATAATGTACCAACACAGGTCTGGCAAGTGTATCAAATTTTGCAGATGGAATCAAAATATATCTTTCCTCATAGCAAGGGAGATATGGCGGCCCACATAAAGGTCTGAAATGTTCGAAGGTGACGCCAAATATGTGGACTCTGCAACTACATCCAGAGGAAGCCGAACAAAATTTGACAAAGAACATGGCTTTCTGTCAATTCAACTACCAGAGCCATATGCAGGTCATCAAACTATGAAATAGAAACTCTTGTAGTGATAATATGTCATTTTATCCACCCACACAGATTATGTTACCAACCTCCAAGGAAGACAAATACTTGTGCGATCTCTACAATTCGATACAGTGGCCAAATCTATTTTGTTGGAAGAAGCTATATACTTAAATGAAGAACTATCTTGCAGGTGACCTAAAAATCCATTACAATTCCCAGCAGGGAAACAAAGAAGTTCAAAAAACAAATGTCCAGGTAGCTTTTTCAACCAACCAAAGCATCGAACACACGGAGAACACCAACTAGAACATACTTGTTCTTTTTTTTTCTTCCTCTCTGAGTTTTTCTTGTATAACAGAGTTTTTTTTTTTACTCAAAGCTCACATCACATAAAACCAGTCTCTCTTCTTTCATATACCCCTCAATCGCATATCTAAGTTGTCTTACATGTCCATGACTAGGAACATTAGAACAAAGGCACCCTAAAGTGCAACTCTTTGATGATAGAAAGAAATGGAAATAAGTATTTAAAAGCAAGGATGGATGGTCTTCCATACATTTTTTGTTGATTCATTTTAATGATAGATGTTCTCAATATTTTCAGTTATTAATGCCAATCTTTTTTAATATGTACGTTGAATAGTGACTAGCAGCACGTATTAAAATTCTCATATCCGAGCAGATTCTCAAATCTAACATCTAAGATATACACAATATTAAAAAGGGACATGACCTCAAGGCCTCTGTGGATCACACGTTCATGAACTATACTAAAGCTTTTAAGAAAACCAAAATTGGACAAGAAAAAAAAATAAAATAAAAAGTATTTTTGCAAATTCAAAATGCAGGCAAAAATAAATTACTAGATCCCATAATATTTGGTTGTCTATTCGTTTTAATGGCATATGTCCTTGATCTTTCCAGTTATTAAAGCCCATCATTTAAAAATGAACAATATTAAAGAGGGACATGATGCAAAGGCCTCTGTGGGCAACACGTTCGTGAACTATGATGGAGATTTGAAGAAAACTAAAACTGCAGGAAAAAAAAAATCTATTTTCGCAAATTCAAAATGTAGGCAAAAAGTAAATTACCAGATCCCATAATATTCGTTTGTATATTCATTTTAATGAGCAAATTTCTCGATCTTTTCAGTTATTAAAGCCCATCATTTCGAAATGCACAATATTAAAGAGGGATGTGATGTCAAGCCCTCTCTGGGCGACACGTTCGTGAACT
>JZKD02S2225536.1:440809-457295 GCA_000966675.3 Picea glauca
CAAAAAGGCACTTTCATAGGTAAGACACTTTAGTACTCAATGTTCTTCAAATTGAATGACATTTTTATTATTTGACTAAAGGGGAAAAGACATCTGACAACCTAGAAGGAAGGTCATATATGATGGACAACTCATTAGCAGAAGCCATAGAGAGAATGCGAATTGAGTATCTAATAACCGTGGAACTACATTGCGTTTAATTCTTCATCCTTCCTTGCCTGTTCAAAATAAAAATAAAAAGGAAGGGTTGAATATGAGCCTATCTATTTATTTTAATGGGAAATGTCCTCGAGCTTTCCAGTTATTAAAGCCCATATTTTCGAACTTATCTGGTCAATTCTGAATTTTGAAAGCATATTTAATGTTATTGGGAAGCACTAAATTTAGCGGGGATGGAGCCCTATGTAACAGATGTTACTACTATTTTTCTGTTTTGTTGACGAGAGTATGTAGAACGTACGTAAAGAAAAGTAATTCGAGAATGCTATTTTTTTTGCACATGAGCCCTTGAAATTCAAATAATCCGCAAGTTCGATTGTCTATTTGTATATCGTGGAACTATCTGTGTTATTTGTAGGACACAGAACAATAGTGGCTGAAGTTAGAGCCCGCCACCTCGAGAACCCATGATCCAAAAAATGCTTCCTATTTTTTATTTTATTTTTGTCCACCAGGGTATGTAAAATGACATACATAAAGTAAACTATTTCAACAATGCTATTTTTTTTTGGACATGACGACCTTCAAACTCAAATAGTCCACAAGTACGATGGTCAATTTGTATATTGGGGAACTCTCCGATTGTCAATTTTCAGCCGCCCACCCTGAGAACCCGCGATGCAAAAACTGGCTAAGTATGGGACAAGGGCTTTGTGCATGATTTATATATCTACTTTATAAAATTACATATTTCCTATATTTAATTTATGTTGTCGAGGAAACCTATAATTTGATAAATTTCAATGTTTTATGTCCAGGAGCCTTTCCTTTAAAAAAAACTAAATCGGAAATGCTAATGTATACACCATAGCTCAATACCACCTATCCGCCAAGCCACGTCCATAAAACTGGCTAAGTATGCAACCGAACGACGACCAGTCAGAATGATTGCGGAACTCTCCGTTCTATTTGCAGGGCACAGAACAACAAAAGCCCAACTTTTACGCGCCACCCTGAGAACCAACGATCATTAATCTATGTTGTCTAGGAAACCTATAATTTTATAAATTGCATTCTCTTTTGTCCAGGAGGCTTTTTTTTAAAGAAAACTAATTCAAGAAAGCTAATGTATACACCACACACGTCCTGTCATAGTATGTAACTGAACTGCAGTCACTTAGAATGACCACAGAAGCACGAGAAACTAGAGTCAAACGTAGTTTACAATAGGAAAGTAAAAGGGAGAGAACAACTATATCTCCCACACAGCAAAAAGCAATTTCATAACTATGAAACCGTAGTAACACAAAATCCATGGAAAAAACATCGGCAGCAATGAAATATATTTTGAGCTTGACAAACTCTATTTCAAAGCGTAACAGATGCAATTGACATCGTCTGCAATTCTTTACTCTGTTATTTTATCTTAAAATGCCCAATTTTTAGCCCGCCACCCCTAAAAGCCGCGATTGTTAACCTATGTTGTCGAGAAAACCTATAATTTCATAAATTGCATTCTCTTCTGTTTAGGAGGCCTTCTTTTAAAGAAAACTAATTCTACAAAGCTAATGTATACACTGAACACGACCTGTCATAGTTCGATAGAACCTATTTGCGAAGCCGTGTCCATAAAATTGGTCAAGTATGCAACCGAACGATGGTCGCTCGGAATGACCACATAAACGTGACAAACTAGAGTCAAATGCAGTTTACAATAGGAAAGTAAAAGGCAAAGAACAACTATATCTCCCACACAACAAAAGGCACTCTCATAACTATGAAACCAATGTAACACAGAATCCATGGAAAACGCATCGACAACTATGAAATATATTTTGAGGCCGAAAAACTCTATTTCAACGCGTAACAGATGCAATTTATATCGCCTATAATTCTTTAGTGTGTTATTTTATCTTAATAGTATTCTATGCAAACTGAAGTGAAAAAATATGTAGCCAAAGATCCAACTGTAGATGCAGCATCCCAACATTGCAAACCCTAGGCAAACAAGAACAAGCACCAAATAAGAACCCAACCAAGAAGCACCAAAAGGCTCAAGTGCAAGCGCAGGACCGTAACTCTGCAAAGTCAAATCAAGCAACAATAAACAACATACAACGAAGAAAGGAACAAGCAACAACCACCCCCCAGGAACGAGGCTCTTCCAATCGCGACTGTAGAAACCCAGATGTGAAAACTGCAACAACACAAACAAGCAAGCAAGAACAATGAGAACATGCAAATAAGAAATCAGTGCCATGAAAAAAACAAGCATGGACTAGTGAACCAACCATGCCGCTGGAGCATATAAATTTTAAAAACAGAAGAAAAAATCTTGTAACAAGCATGTTAAGTAACCATTCAACACTACCGAGTCTGTTAGGTAAACATTTGAGTCTGTTAGAAATGTACTGTAAATGTTTAAGAAAAGAATTCAATGTGGCAAGTCTCTAACGTATCCCAAATAAATTCATATATTTTTTGTAACAATAGAACACCAGATAATGTATTGCAAAGCCAAACTTTGGATATGCCACCATATCAAGCATTGCCATAAATTTACCTAGTATAAATGTTAAACCAAACATTCAAATTAATGGTAGCATTAATCCACCTTCGAAGAATGCATAACAAAATTTATGATTCAAAAATGACCATATACTACCAAATACTTTGGAAATGGAAACATATTTTACATTGGGAATAACGAAGGTGGCAATAAGACCTCCAATATTTTGTCCAATCAGATCTTGACAAACATGATACTTTTTATTATATAAAAATCAATGTTTTCACTTCCCTTATTCCAACAATAGACAATAGGAAAATATTTCTGGTGAAGGCACAAGCTAATGCCATGTCAACGATTTATCCATCACTATAATCCCTCTATGCCTACAACAAGGGACTAATAAATTTACCACTATTAATCCAATCATGTTCGTTCTATCTTTTTATATTTTACTTTATCATTTTGTATTTCAAAGTAGAACGATGACAAATCTACTTTGAGAAACCAAAGGTGCCACATACCTAATCATACAAATAATATATTTTTCATCGAGAAAAATGTCAACTTGTGAAAGGGAATATTTATGGAAGAGGGAGAGGGAATGTCTCGGGGCACATGCCGACAATATTGAAGCTAGCATGCCCGAGTAAAGCAAGGAAAAAACCATTTTTTATTCCATTACACAATAGGGTTGGAACGACTCAAAAAAATTTCAAAAATTTATTTTTGCTCTCTGGTCACCAACAAAGCCACATTAAGCAATAAATTGAAACTTGTGAAGCAAGTAATGGCCTCCTGTGTGAGCATCTGACTCTCCACAACTACCTGTATTCTCATAGCGGCGGTGGGCACCGGTCCACGATGTGTCCAACCAACCGCTGAACTTAGTGCGTTGTCCGAAATGTATTGTTTATGCTTATGTTTGGAAAATAAAATTAGGTTTAGTATAGGGTCCAGGGCCCGGTATAGGGAGGCCGAATCTATCCGAGTTACTGCGAGCTATGGCAACGGTGGCAATTTTTCATCCTAGGTTTACCATCATAATGATTCAGACATGCATTAGCTTCCGTTTTTATGCCTAAAAATGGGAGTATGCTTCAAAGAGAACAGATAAACATAAACGTAGAATAGTTAGACAACCTCTAAACAGATTTCTCAAATCTCAGTGTGTTTGAGGTGGTTTTTATTCAATTTTTTTGTTATATCGATTAAAAATGTTACAATTTGTATTTTTTTTTCCATTCAAACCTTAAAAGTATATTTAAAATTGAAAATATTAATAATTAATATTATTTACTTATCTACTATAATTCAATTTTTTGAGAGTTCTGAATCCAGTTTTACAAAAATATAAATAAAAAAATGAAAAATTGCAATTTCTAACAATTTTTTTATAACCTTACTTTTAATAATAATTACTCAGTAAAGTTAAATTATAAAAAAATTTAAACTTTTCTTTTTAATAACAAACATATTTAACAATTTAAATTATTAAATGTTTATACACAACAAAATCCCATCGTGAGTAATTATAATTTATGATTCTGAATGACATTATCTTTCAAATTAAACAATGAATGGCAATATCTTTCACATTATTACATAGTTGCACGTGTACAGGAACCACTCTTTACATTTTCAACATTTCTTTACATTTTCAACATTTATGAAACTCGTTCCCAAAGTTCCGGGGTTTGGGAACTTGTTGGGAAAGCCTCCAATTGGTTGGGAACTCTTTTGGGAATTGGAGAGTTTTTTTGGGAGCTTCAACATCCAATAAATGGGAGCTTGGAAACCAGTTTCCTAAATGAAAAACTTTAAATTAGAATTATATTATATTAAAATGTAAATATATTTATTCCATTATTACAAATACATAGTTTGTTACAAATATTTTCATTATATTTATTCAAAATATCACTATAAAACTAAGACTAACACTTAAATATCATTTCAAAAATTAGTTAAGTAAAAAAACTTAATAATAATCACTTTATAGTTGTGGATATGAGAAACTTTTAATGCATGTATGCTTTCTTCAAATCCAAACTAAACATGAAAGTCTAATAATTCAATACCCTATCCATGACAAGCATTTGCTCCACTCTGTAGTTGATATCAACCAACCATATAATTGACTTTTATTGTATTTTCATATTAGAAGAGTCGTACTATTTTGTTTTCTCGAATAAAAAACTAATAATGCTTCAAATTTACAAAGATGTTTAAAGTTTATAGATGTAAAGTTTAATTTTAAAAAGATGTTAAAATTATATATATGTATTTTCAATTTTGTTTTTCATTTTCTAATGAATATCTATGGATATTAAAGTTTCAGTATTATGTTAAATATATTCATATAATTATTAACACAAAGTAAATGGGTAATTTTAATATTGTAGTTGTTGTAATATGAGAACATTGTGGTGGATTGACCTTCAACTTTATTGAAATAAGATTTAAAATATATCAATCTCTCTATACATTGTAATCTAAAATATTTTTTATATATTTTTAATATATATTATTCTTTTTCCTAATTTCACTTTTCCTACAAATTTGAGAAAAACTTCTACTGGTTCTGAACACTCCATGAGTTTTCGAAACTAATACAACATAGCATTATTAGTATAATATGAAAAAAATTATAATTATATTTATTATATTTAATTAGATTAAATAGAAAAATTGTTATTCTTATTTATTTATTCAAAACCTAATGATAACATATTTATTTATTTTATTGTATGTTAATTCAAGTTAAGTTGAAAGGTGTAACTACATGTTGTTGAAAGGTGGGACTACATGTTTCCAAATAAATACAATAAATACAAGTTTAGAGTTGAAATTAACTGAAAAGTTGAATCGAGAAATGTTTCCAAATTAAACCTCCAAAACTTAACGATACAATCATAAGGGTTTATAAGGGTAAGGGTACTAGGAGTCTAAACGTTTTATATTTTTGAAGGTTTTTTTGGTAACTTTTTAAGTTTGATTTTGCTCGAATTTTAGTGATGAATGGTTAGATCTGTAGATTTGAGCATGCTGAATTTATTTATGCATTCAGAAAGGAAATTTAAACAACATAAAATAGAGTTTTTGTCCAAATATACATCGTCGATCGGATTCAAACCAATTCCTCCAAAACCCAAAAATTTAAAAATTTAACCAACACCATAAGAACACATCTACATTACATCATTTTTGCTATCTTTTTCTACATAATTATTTTTTCACCCATCATATTAATTTTTTTTTTTATATATATTTCCTTACAAGTACATCAAGAACTTGAACAAAATGAAAATATACTGCAATAACTTTTGTATTCACGATTTTTTTGTAGAATTGTATGTTTATATTTTAATTCAAGATATTGAACAAAATAAAAATATAATTCAAAAGTTTTTGTATTCGAGAATTTCTTAAGAATTGTATGTGTATATTTTAATTGATTATTGCAATTGGGTTTATTGCATTGATATATGTAAATATGTGATAAGTGAATTGCCGTTTTATTATAATAAAATTAATATAGAAAATTATAATAAAATTAATATAAAAAAATAATAATAAAGTCCAATTTGCATTATATCTTTCTATAAACATCAAAGGAAATCAAAAGTTGAAAAAAAGGACGAATAAAGAAATATTATTTTATAATCCTAAAGAATCATAATCATCTCTCCCAAGTTTTATTATTTTCTTTTATGTACCTTATTCTTTATTTTCCGAAGATTCATGGGAGAGTACATATTTTCCAAGCAAGCTTGGTGTTTATCCAAGTTTTTGAGAAGGGATTCTCTCAAACTTTGGTAAAATCATGCATTCAATAAAATTGATTTTTTTTTATTGAGGGGTTAATGAAAATAGTGTGTTCTGCCTATTGTGTTTTCCTAATTGTTTCAATAAAATATTTGAAAATGTGGACTACATTTATGGGTAATCCTTGAGAGTTTGAGAAAATCATGCATTCAATAAATTTGATTTTTTATTGAGGGGTTAATGAAAATAGTGTGTTCTTCCTATTGTGTTTTCCTAATTGTTGCAATAAAATCTTTGAAAATGTGGACTACATTCATGGGTAATCCTTATGAGGTATAGGAAAATTAAGTTATAGCTAAGATTCCGTGCTTCCCCATAATAAATATTTTCTATTTAGCTTGCATTAGAACAATTAAAGGAAGGATATATTTTGAGGGAGTGTTTCAAAAGGAAGGGATTTGAGTGGGAAGAAATGAACCAGTGCCAATAAATTCTCCATTGTTGTTTCATTGCCTGTCATAGGGGTGAAATATGCGTGAGTTGGTGCCTATTGTTAGGAGGAAGAAATAAGTAGTTTGGTTATTATTATGTATATGATGATAATCTATTCTTTAGGATTTGTTTTATTATTATTTGTTGAGGATTATCATTTGTGGTAGCACTTTATTGGATAAATACATTCCTATTTGGGAAGAAGGAAAGTATGCAATTTAGTATTGTTTAAGGAATGCATTCTACATTGTTTAAAAGATAATCAAATCCAAATTGAAAAGTTATTATAGATTAATAGAGATTAATCCTCCCTCCTTTTTGTAAATTAAATTTTAGTTAGGCCAAAAGGATGTGTTGGTATCATAGAATATACTAGAATCATGCAAGAAATTATGAATTATATTCTAGATTGGTTTGTTATATATAGGTAACAAATGAATTTGGAGTCGGAAATGTTAATTATGCTATGAATTTCTATTTTCCTATAAATTTATATCAGATTGTGGATTAAAGCTTAAGTTGGGTAAATAGGGACCTTACAATAGGGTATACAAATAATTTGGACTGTTTTGAAGTACCATGTCACCTAAAAAATATTACAAAGGAAATTAGGTATGTTACATTATGGTATCAGAGCTACTACTTAAATAACTAGTGTTATATGGGCTAGGAATTTAGACTATATAGAAAGAAAATTGCAATATACATGTCAAGTGTTTGACAAAAGGTATCAATGAAAATGGGGAAAAATGTAGTTAGCATGTTATATGTTTGATAAAATGTTAATGAAAAAGAAGTATATAAATCTCTAATTAAGAAATTTTGTTTTCTTGGAAATTCGTAGATTGTGTTCTTGAGAGAGGATATGAGGTAGGCATGGAAGCAGGTTATGATCATAAATTGCAAATTTCAGCTCCGTAGTGAAATGGGAAAATTACAAAATCACTAAAATAGCCCAATTTTGATGACAAAAAGAGTTTGAATGGTCAACAATGGAATAGAAATTCCATTTGGAGATAAAGATAATTGGCTAGAGGATGATTTATAAATGACATGGTAGAATTCATAGTGGTTATGGTCATCCTAATAATGATTGAACGATTAGAAGATCATGTGGAAATCAACCAATTGAGAATTAGGATCACCAAGTCACCTTGGAGTCATTAAATTGACCCCATATGTCAACCTAGAGGAGCACTTGATAGGTCATATGAAAAATACTTGTAGAATCCATGCGATACGAGCATAGTCCATGATGGAAGTGTAGAGGAGTGGTATTAGAGGGTGGTAAGTGGTGTTATGGAGCCTCAAATCATTGTTTTAGAAATAGATGTTTGATATGTCTAATGGTTTAATGGTTTATATAGATGAGTGATATTAGAAGGGAAGTAAGATGTAGTATGGAGCCCCAAAGCGCAGTTTTCAGATCGAACAATCAAGCTCTGCAATAGAAAATGAAGAATGACATTTATCTGTAGTTTACAATTATAGAGGGCATGGGGACTGTTAAAGACCTATAGATTCATACCCCTTAATCGATGGATTACTACAACATATCCAGGTGGGACAAGAAAACATTGATCATGGGGAATAAAGGATAACATGTCACATAGTCCCAAGAAACATGGCATATATGCCACATGGATAAATACAAATGTACAATGATACCTAAGGACCCTCCATATTATATATGTATGTATGTGTGTATGTATAAGAAGAAGGAAAAGGAAAGGGACATGGGGACATGATATGTAATGTATGAGCATCAAGGATGACATGGAAATACCTAGTGATGACACATATGCTACAGGTGAAAAACATTGCCACATCATCTCATGAGAGGTGGTATGCCCCATCACCAAAATAAGTTATTAAACAAATAAAACTATAACCAACATCTTGGTTTTCAATAGCTAGAGCAAACAAATTCAGATGGAGTTGAAATTTTAGGTGAAAGTCCATAGAAACAAGTTCTAAAATGCTATCATTAAGGGTAAGAATGTAAATCCCACCCCAAAATATTGAAAAATAGTAGATAGAAGATTTAAGAGAACATTCATTAATCATAAAATTTTGACAGTAAGGAATATAGGTAGGTGTGACAAACCTAGAAGAGAATTTGTATAGATTTTAAAGTGTATAGTATAATTTTAAAAATAGGAAAAATGCACTACTTTGGGACATTTTTGGTAGTTTTGACGATTATAAATGTCGAAAATTTGACCCTAAATGGTTATTGTGTAACATGTTTGCATGTCAACATTTGATATTTTTAATAATTTGGGCAATTTTCTCCTAATAAAAATTTCTTATTTTTTAATTGTTTAAAAAATAGCAAATTTAACAAAATTTTATAATAATGAAAAATTTGCAAAAGGTGGAAAGTTACCAATTCCATATTGATGTATAAAATAATTAAAACATAAAATCACCTATATGAAGGTTGCTAAGTGATCCCAAAAAAATCAATATAAGTGTCATATATGAAAACAACATATGGTTCTCACTTGATTTTTTTTCTACAATTGGAAGAATTTGGTCTCTAACCTTCACTTCATCATTAAAAATTGTAGGAATGGGGTAGAAATGGTAATTTTTGGGATCTATAATTTTTAAATCTGAGCTCAAAATTGAGCATGAGTAAAGTCCCTGGAAAAATATTCCAAAGAATAATCGTTATAGAAAGTCATTATCTTGAAAGGTACTTATGGTTTTTCAAGAAATTAAGAAATCAAAGCATAAAATATTAATTGGACAAAGTAATGGTCAATGTTTATGACTCTTGAAGTATTTTTAAATGTGGAGAAAATGTATCGAATAATATGTGAACACTCCAAATGTGAAATTGATTAAGGATGAGTACATACACTTCATGGTGGTGCTTTCATAGTTGTGGCCTTACGGTTAGAAACTCACACAAAAGAGTCTACTAATATTTACTCTATGTGGGCGACGTTCAATTCACGGCCTTGGATTGATTCTCTTACTAGAAGAAACTCGCACAATTCAAGAACGAACTTAAATACTTTGATTTCATGAACCCACGATTACCCTGAGTCTGTTATTAAACGGATTGTTTGCATTTACCATCATGGTTGGAGTAATATTTCAGAGTATGAGTGAGAATCAATCTACAACAGATCATGATCGTTGGTTTCCTGATGAATGATGGATATTTCTTGTTAGACTTAATCAACTTTAAATATCCATAATTAATTGTCATTGGATCGATGATCCCAATTTCACCTTGGAATATTGTAGTCAGATTTGAATTTGAAGTGAGACTCTGAATTGGCTTTTCGATGGACGGTGTAGATTGATTTTCCGAGTTGACTCAATCATCCAATTTCCATCATTGATCCTTTTCTCTGATGAATGGTCCTAACTTGTCTTTGGAATGTTATGTTTAGAGTTGGTTTTGCGACAGGTTTTGATGAAATTCTGATTGATGGTGGATCTCACTCGAAAGGTCGGTCTAATGAACGACTGGATCTCACCCTCAGAGTATTGTGTAGGAGTCAATGTTAGACAAGAAATCCAATAGGATATTCTGAAACACACTTCAACGTGATTTTGGGGTATGATGGAAAGTCGAAAAGAGTCGTCGATCTGGTGAGGCTTCTCTTCGATATCTAATCTCAACCATTAATTTATAAACTTCTGAACCACATGAATTGCACAGAGATAGATTCTGAAATTTTGCTCGATCCCCTACAGATAGAATGAATTTCCACTATATCTACTCAATGGATATGCAAAGTTTAACAATATACACACACAGGATAAATTTCTTAAACACGGATCTTTATTCGATGATCAAATGAATAAAATGTAACAATGGCTCTCCATTCCTTCATGGTCTCTCAGACCTCGGCAAACACACAATCTCACACTCACTCTTCACACTTTTTAACTTCCTCTCAATACAACATTAATAAATAAAACTCAGAGCTCTTGTGTAGCTCATAAAATAACAAAATCTCGATCTATCCAAACAAATTCCAAATATAGAATTTTGTTCCTAAATCTAGAAATTATCCCTACATATTAGCAACAAACCAATAACAATATAAACTATTTGATAGAATGCATCTGCTAAGATATATTCTAGAAATATCTAGATATTATAATTAAATGAAATATTTAGGGAACCAGTTGTCTTGGTAAATGTTTTTGAATTCATTGGCAATGCTCCTGCACTCCTGATGAAGAAAAAAATTTCTCATGAGATATTCAATACTTCTTCCATACTTGAAAATTTATGTTGTTGTCATCCAAGTAGCGTCCTCCACTGGTTGATTCTTCCATTTACACAAATAATAGAAGTGCTCTTTATCCCTTGTCCTTTTTTCCACTTTCGTATCCAACACTGCTTGAATCTCTTTCTAAACTACTTTAGGCAATTGCTCTTTCCATCCAATAGTTTGATCTTCATCATTTTTAGGTTCATCTATAGAAACATCCTCTGTCTTTTTGAAGGAATACACATCTGCAATATTAAATATTGGAGAAATCCGAATGTCTCTTGGAAGTTCTATTTCATAAGCATTAGAAAAAAAATTTCTTAAAATCTTAAATGGCCCAATTTTCTTAAGCTTTATTTTTTTATAGATCCCTATAGGACATATCTTGTTCATCAAGTATGTCATTACTATGTCACCAACCTAAAAATATATTGGTATTCTTCTCATATTTGTCCTCTATTTGTACTTTATGTTTCTTTCTTGTAACCTTTGCTTAACTCTTTTTTGTATGCCTTGCATACTCACTGCAAAGTCTTCACCATCAACACTTCTCATTTATTGTTTACCCAAATTCCTCAATTCATATACACCTCTTGGATGCATTTCATACAAGATATGAAATGGACTCATTCCTTTGCTTCTGTTAGGTGAATCATTATATGTGAACTCAGCTTGAGAAAGCACTTGATTCCATTGCTTATGATTCTCATTCAAAAGACTCCTCAAAATATTTCCAAGACTTCTATTCACCACTTATGTTTGTCCATCATTTTGTCGGTTATATGATGAGATAAAACTAATATTAGTACCAATTTTATTCCATAAATTTCTCCAAAAATGTCCCACAAATATGATTTCTTGATCAGAAACAATATCATTAGGAAAACCATGTAGTCTCACCACCTTTTTAAAGAACAAATTTGAAATATTTGTTGCATCACTCGTCTTTGTACAAGAAATAAAATGTGTCATTTTAGATAATCTATCAACCACAACAAAAATAGAACCATTACCTCTTTGTGTTCTTGGAAATCCTAACACAAATTCCATACTCACAAAATCCCATGGTCTTTGAGGGATAGATAGTGGTTGATACAAACATGCATTCTGACTTCTCCCTTTAGCATGGTAACAAATTCTTCATCTCTCTACAAATATTTTCACATTAGTATGCATACCTAAAAATAAATAAATAAAATTAATATGAGCAAAGGTCTTGTATTGTCCAAAATGTTGTGAGATTCCTCCACTATGCTTTTCTATGATCAAATTTTCCCTCATGGAACATCTAGGTATACACAATTTAATATCCTTGAAGAACAATCCTCCTTGTATCATGTATCTCAACCATTGGCTTCTATTATTCACAAATGGATTCTCACATGATACATAAGAATCTCTAAAATATCCATCTTCGTCATACATCTCCTTCAGTCCATCAAATCCTAAAGTGTTGACTTGAAATTCTTGCAAAATTAAATCAATCCTACTCAATGGATCAACAAATTTATTTTCCTTACCAGTGGTATGCTTAATCACAAATGTGAAATTTTGTAGGAACTCAACCTTCTTAGCATGTCTCTAATTCAATTTTGACTAACTACTTATGAATTGCAGTGCATGATTATCAATGTAGATAGAACAAATTCTTTGGGCATGATATAATGTTTCAATTTCTTTAGAGCTTGGACAATTGCATACAATTATTTATCATAATAAGAAGATTTCTACTTAGTTTCATTCATTTTTCCACTAAAATATCCAATTGGTATCTGATCTTAACTTAAGACAACTCCTATTGTAGTTCCACTAGCATCAATTTCAACTTGGAAAAACCTATCAAAGTCTGGAAAAGCTAAGTAGGTTGTTCAATGATCTTCTTCTTCAATAATTTTAAATTCCTATTAGTTGTTTCTGTCCATTTAAATGGTTTCTTTCTTTCCTTGATTGTTTCCACAATTGGAGCACATAACTAACTGAAACTTCTTATAAATTTTGTATAAAAACTCACTAAACCATGGAAACTCCTTACCTCAAACAAATTTCTTGGAGTAGGCCAATTTACAATTTCTTGCAAATTTTCTAGATTCATTTTTAAGCCATCTTTAGATATCACAAATCCTAAATATATCATTTCATCCTTCATAAAATTGCATTTCCTCAAATTGATCAACAACTTGTTCTTATGTAAAGTAGTCGAAACCATCTTTATTTGTATAAAATGTTCTTCTCTTGTTTGAATATATATCAAGATATCATCTAAATACACTATCACAAATTTTCCAATGAATTCCTTCAAAACCTCATTCAACAATCTTATGAAAGTGCTTGGAGCATTTTTTAGCCCAAAAGGAATCACCAACCATTCATACAATCCACTATTAGTTTTGAACATTGTCTTCCATTCATATCCTTCTCTAATTCATATTTGATGATATCCATTTTTCATATCAATCTTTGAGAAATACTTAACACCACTCAAACAGTATAACAAATCATCAATTCTAGGAAATGGAGATCTATAAATTATTGTGATATTGTTGATTTCTCTTGAATCGGTACACAATCACCATCCTCTATATTTATTTGGGATTAGTATTGTTGGAACAACACATGGAATCAAACTTTCCTTTATCAATCCTTTATCTAAAAGTTCATACATATTTATGTCTCATTTTCCTGTGGTCTCATTCTATATGTTGATTTGCTAGGAAAATGTGCTTCTGGAATCAAATAAATATAATGACTAATACTTCTTATAGGGGGTAATGAATTTGGTAAATCATCAACTATAATACCACCAAACTCATCTAACATGGTTTTAACTTCTACAGGAAAATCATCGAAATTTGTACTTGAAAGTATTACCTTATGTTTTCCAATCAATGCAAAATGTACCTCCTCTTTCCTGACCTCTTGGAGTAGTTATTTTCCACTCATCATAAATACACTAGGATCGACTTCCTATATGAGTTCTTCATCCTACAAAGGAAACAATACATGATGGAATCCATCTTTTTCCAGAGAATAAGTGTTCCTCCTACTATCATGAATGTATTTTCTGTCATACTGCCACGACCTTCCCAACAAAATATGATAGACATCCATGGGAATTATGTCACATAATGCCTCATCCTTCTAGCTACGAATTTGAATTTCCACATTACATAGATCATTCACAAAAATATAATTTTCTTTTTGCAACAAGGACACTTGGTAGGGAGTGGGATGCAAAGTCCTCTTAAATCCCAACTTTTCTACAATCTAAATGGAAAAAAAATTATATGTGCTACCACTATCAATAAAAACTTTGAAGCAATTACCTCTTGACTTACATATAGTTTTGAATAGAATTTTCTTCTCAACTGGTTCTTTAACTTCCTTCTTCAATTTGATCAGAACTCTTTTCAGCAACAATGAATCTCCTGCCTCAAGAAATTCTTCTTTTCTGACTGCATTCAAATTTTGTTCCTTGGATTCTACAACATGTGCACTTCTTTGACTTGCTGATTTTTTCTTTGGAAAGTCCCATGACACATGCCCTATATTTCCACAGGTGTAAAATTTAATTTCTCTTCCTCCTCTACCTCTTCTTCTGGAGAAACAAATTCTTCCTCTGAATTCTCCTCCTCTCGATGACTTATTACTTGAGCTTGAGTTGCTTCCTTCATCTCTAGGAGACTGAAATCTTCCTCCATGACAGGATATTCCTTTGCCTCTTGTTGGACCTCTTCCTCTGGTTTTATGGATTTTCTCTCTTCAGGAACATAATTTTAATTTTATCTTTCATGTCATACCTCAAACCATTAATATACTTGGAAACATTTTCAACATCTTCCTCAATATGACCAGCTCTAATTGTCAAACTGTAAAATTCCTCTGTATATTCTCTTACAGTCATAGTATTTTTTTTTATATTATGCAACTATCTTAAAAGATTCAACTGGTAATCCCTAGGCATGGACGTTCTTTTAAATTTAGCAATCATTATGTCCTAATTTCTAATCTTGTTTTTCCCTTTTCTATTTTTGTCTTCTTGTAATTCATCCCACCATAGTGTTGCATGACCCTTTAACCTTGTCACAACATACTTCACCTCTTTCTCCTCATATACATCTTCATAATAAAAATATTTATCAAGAGCATTTATTCAATCAATCTATTCTTCAACATTCAAATTACCTTCATACATTGATACCTCTACTTTTGGTATGGCATCAACCTTTGTGACCACACTGATCAATTTTTCTTCTAATATTTCATCTCCTTATTCTTCCCCAGTGTAATGATCCCAAGCCATTATGCAAGGATCATCACTGTTTTGGTGTCTTTTTAAAACTTTTTCTAAGTGAGGTATTTCGTCAAACACTTTGCTGATCTACCTTTTAGATGTGTTTATATGTGTGTATGCAGCAAATAATAGAAAGAGATAACCATGGAACATACCTCAACCATATGCAATAAGATAGACAAGGCAAAACATTTCAATTCTTCTTTATTCATAAAATAGAGAAACCTGCTACAATGAAGATGTCGATCTGGAATGCTCAACAGATGACCAAGAAGATAGACAATAGATAAGAGCTGATACAAAATGATCCCGCTAATACAAAAGATGCCTCCAAAGGCTGAATGAGAAATGGAGATAAATACAAGCAGATCTGAATGCCAAAATCTCCAGCTGAAGAATGCCACGCTCCAATAGAAGGCTGAAACCCTCAATAACTCGACCCAGCTGCCAAAAGTGTCCAATCACCCCAAGAAATATGCCAATTGATAGATCGGGTGATGGTAAGAATAACCCAGGTGCCTGAATCTCCAAGATCACTCTCAATCTACGTAGATCTGAATTTCCCACTGAATGGGGTGCCCCACTAGATGACTAAAACCCTAGCTGGTTCGACCCTGATGAAGGAGGCCTCCAAATGCTCTGAAACTCTCCAAGAATATAGATCGTCTGATGGTAAGAATAAATCATGTTCCTGAATCTCCAAGATCCCTCTCAATCTCCATAGATATGAATTTCCCACTGAATGGGGTGCCCCATTGGATGACTGAAACCCTAGCTGGTTTAGCCCTAATGAAGAAGGCCTCGAAATGCTCTGAAACTCTCCAAAAATATAGATCGGGACACTGCAAGTCACTAGGTAAAGTCTCAAGGTCAGATCTGAAGTGTAACCCCTCCAAACGGACTAGATGTGGATCTCAAAAACACCCTCCTTCTCTTCAATTCGCCCCACTGCTCAAGAAATAATCTGAGCCATAAAATTGTCTTAGAAAGCACTAGATCTGATGTCCAAGGCCCTGCAATGAA
>JZKD02S2225548.1:0-14165 GCA_000966675.3 Picea glauca
GGAAGAAATTTTCTTCTTGTCATCAACCTTCAACTTTGTTTGGAAAGCTTGATCTAGGGTTTCCTCATTATTTTAACTCGTAGGTTTCCAAACATATAAACAAGGGTTAGTTGTGATAAATCCCTTGAATCCTCTATAGAAATAGTGATAGGATCAAATGTTTTAGGTAGACTTCTTAAAAAAAAAAAATCTTCCTATCTTCAAGAGATTCACCATGAGCATGAACAACATTCACAATATTTTGAACTCTAGTAATAAAAGATTCAACTCTTTCATTTACTTTCATAGTAAAAGATTCAAAATCTCTTCTCAACATTTGAAGTTTGACAACTTTTACTTTTACATATCCCTTGTATGCCTTCTCCAAGGTTTCCCAAGCATCATAGGACTTACTACATTATGCAATTTTTGGAAATATTGCGATGTCAACTCCAGTGTGAAGAATGAACAGAGCTTTGGCATCCTTTTTTTATGTTCTCTTTCAACTCTGTCTTTTGATCAACTGAGAGTCCATTGTTGGCAGCCTGATCAGTTGGATTTGTGTATCCTACAGAAACAAGTGTGCATAAATCAAACAAGCGTCCATAAATCTTGTGAGATAAGCAAAGTTCTCATCTTCACACACCAATGCTCATAGTTTTCTCCACCGAAAAGAGGAATCTGGTACTATACTGCATTTTAATTTTGGGTCATTTATCCTTCTCTAAATAAAATAAAATGTTGTAATCAACCTGCTCTTATACCAAATGAAGAAATATGAGTAAAATTGATTTAAATAACTTTTAAAATCACACCCAACAAACTCAGATCTTGTTCAGATAAGAAATTTCCAAAAAACTTGCTCTCTTGGTAGAGATAAAAAGAACTTTGTTTTAAATGCTATGTTTTAATAAAAATAAACATCTTATAAAATTTCTCTACTGAGATACAAAAAAGACAATACTTTGTAGATTAATCCAATAAAATAAATTACACTGTGAATAACTGTTTCCAATAAAAAAAAATTGCAATAGCACAACGGCACTTTGATTGCATAATAAAAATGCTACAACAATTGTGAGCACAATTGTGTGAGACGAAAAAAAAAATAGTTGTAGATGACAAGAGCACTCTATCATTTTCTACACCCAGATAAGAAAAAAGTTGAGTTTGAGTTTAAATAAACGCCCAGCAAGAGCGTTAAGAACCCAATGTTGTCGTTGAGGAAGAAAAATGTAGATAACAAACTCAAACACTTGGAAAATTAATATTTACATATGGAGTTCAACAACCATCCAAACTCCCATTGAATACCTAAAAACTGGGCATCGGTTATTTCATATTAACGATTACCTTAACCGGATCGATCTCGGGACCTTCTTGAAAATGGGAAGATCTATGATCTGTTTTTTACATTTGGGCAATTGCAAAGATACAACGATCTCGGTGCCTTCAATGATGGTATTATGCATTAAATATATAACGATCTTAGTGCCTTCGATTATAGTTTCAATTATAGTAGTATGCATTAAAATGAATTTTCTCCAAACCAAACAAAAACTCCATATACATTTTATATTCAAAAATTTAATACAAAACTGTCAAAACCTACATATCCTTTATATACATTTAAAAGGCTTATATATATACTTCCATTCTCTTAGAATAACTATGCATTTTGTTCATTTTCATCCTCATTCATTTTGAAATTTGAATAATTTCTATTAACTTTAGATAATGTAACAATCTTAAAAATGCAATTCACCCAAGCGCTAATCACCTCTTATCTCCAATACCCCTATTCTTTTTAAAACTTGTCTATTTAAAATTCATCCCCAAATCACTTTAAAATTCATCCCCAAATCACCATTAATAGATGCATATTTAGAAAATGTAACGATAAACAAAATTAAAATGGACTGGTATCATCATTTATTTATTTAAATGTATGAAAAAACACAGAGTAAATGCTAAACATTCAAAACAAAACCTATCTCGGCTCCAACAGTGTAACAAGTTAAGCTCATGGACTAATTAATATACTCCTATTACTAACTAAACCATCCAAGATTCTATCATCAACGGACCTCCTCAATGAACTATGTCATATATAAACAACATAAAACCATTCGTCCAAATTAAGAACGATAGTCAAGTGCAATATTTTTCAAAACAGACAGACAAAATGAACCTTCCACAAAGGTCATATCTGAAAGAATCAAAGAATAATGAAATGGAAAGATGATTGGAAGACATACTTAGAACAAGTGACGTTAGGGTTGACAGGCACGTTGATGTTGGTTACCTTGCAGAGACCAGGGAGATTGGTATCCTCCCCCGGTTTGACGTCAAATAAGGTTGCTTGATCCTTCAGGTAGTTACAAACAGCCTGCCTATCAAGCATAGCCTTAACTTGAGAGTCTAACCCATTAATGGCAGGACAACAAGCTAGAGCAGGGGTGGATGCATTTCCAATAAGGTATCATGTGCATGGAGTGAGGGTACTCACCACCTGATTGTAGGATATCGCACCCTCTGTTGTCACTACACCCCAAACTACCACCATAAGCTCTAACAAAAACACCAAAAACACCGCTTTCACCAGCCCATTCCTAGCCATTTCTCACACCTCTCTTATTCACAAAAACAAACATAGATTATATACCTCCCCTCAAATGCTCAGTATTGGGAAAGAATACAATGATATATAGGCTTCATCATTATCATCATCATTATTCAGGATTCAGTTGGAATAGAACAAGACTATTCTACACTTGGAAATCCGTTTATTGTAATCAGAAGTTTCATTTGATTCTAATAAAAATAATAGTGGAACTGTTTTTTTCGTATGAAAAAAATAAATATAATCTTCATTATTGGAGGAACATTACAAGAATCCAACTCCTAAAAGACCTCTTGTTTCGGTTGTGATTGCTTCTACAAAACCTATTACTGAATTTGCTACTGAAGAAGGTGTTCGTTCTAAAAATATCCTAGAGTCTAGGTCATCCTAAGCCAAATCTGATTTAGCATCATCAAAGAAAAACTCATATTTGTTTTTTGATATGGCTGAATTGACGATAAAATCTGATCAATTCAGGAAACAACAATAAGCTCAGTTTTTTCACTAAAAGATGAATTGTTCAAGTTTTTTTTAATAGATGTAGATCATGAGAAGACACAATTTAAGATTTATTCCCTCACCCAAGAGCAACCAGAGATGAAGACAGTATTCAAGTTCATGAATATGATTCAACAACCATCAATGTTGATTTGAATCAACTTCATGTTTTAGATATAGTGGAGTGGCATAAACAATCTCAAGAGGTAATCTCTAAAGAATTGCTTTGGTCTACAATGTATTTTTTGAAACTTCAAGGATTGGTTTCTAGGCTATGCAAGCAATTGGATTAATAAAAAAGATTCAAACAAAGCCAAAGATACTAAAAATTAGGAGTTGGAAGACTCTAAAATATTTCTTTGGGCCAAAGTGGATTTTGTGAAACTTCAAAGATTGGTTTCAAATCTAGTTAAGAAATTGAATTGAGAAAAAATATTAATTCAAGGTCAAAAATACTAAAATTTTAGAAAATAAGGTGTCACTATGACCTATCAAGAAATGTTTGACTTTATAGAATTTATAATGAAAGGTAGCAATATATCAAAGTCCATGCCCTAATGAAAATGAGAAAAATCAAGCAGTGAAGAGAGTTTAGAGGATAGAAAGCACACACAAAATTTCTTTCAAAAATAAAATTAATAAGCAAGTTCAAGACTCCCTAATAATAACTTTAGCAAAAATAAATAAAAGAAGGCAGTGAGAAAATTAAGAAGCAATGATAAAGACTCAACTATGGTTATGGATAACAAAGATTACGTAAAGAATACGTATGAACATTTAAATTTGAGCGGGTTTTCTAAGAAATTAAACAAGAACCCTTTGAATTTCTCCTTTATTGGTTACAATAACATTAATACTAAAATTTTTGTTGAGAATAGAAAATTTTAATCAACCGAATATCAATTAATTTAAAAGCATTCTAAGTATCAATCAAATTGTTGCTTTCTTTATTCTAAGTATCAATCAAATTGTTGCTTACTTTACATATTTTTTTTTAACCATGGGAGCAGCAACCTCTCAAGAGTATATCCAACAGCCCTCAAGTCAGATATATCAATAACTTGTGACTCAGTAGGGGCAGAGACGCCCACCAAGTGAAGACTTACTTTACATACTTAATCAAGTGTTATATTTTTTTTAGGAAGGACACAAACTAAACTAACTGACCCAAATTGAAACAAATGGAAACTAAACTCATTTACATGCTTAAATTAAGAAATAATTTTCTTAACATTCTCCACCTTAATGTTTAATGATTCCAAATTAATTTATTGATAATAAAACAAATCCACCCCTAGTAATTGATTTTGTAAAGATATTTTTCTAGTAGTTATTTGTATTATAATATTATAGTTATTTGCATTATAATATTGTAGTTGAACTGCATCGAATCTCTAATGAGGTAATGATGAATCTCCATATGCTTTTTTAATGTGTTAAGCACTAGATTTTTTTCTATTTGAATGGTATTGTTGTTATAACAATGTATGATAGTGGGGAAGTTTCTACAAGTTTTCCAAGACTCTTCATATTCAAAGTGCTTATAATGTGGTAAGGTTGTTTCTATCTACTCCTTTAAGGTTAATGTGCTTGATAATATGGTAAGTGATAATGTGGTAAGGTTGTTTCTATCTACTTCTTTAAGGTTAATGTCAACCACGTGATTCTCAATATTGGTTGGCATCATGGTATCCCTCTTATCATAGTAAAATATAGGTCCCTTTGTTATGCCCACAACAATGTAATTAATTTGTTGACAAAAAAATTCCTAATTTGTATTTTTCTTATTGGGCATGTTATCAAATTCATTTTTCTATTCAACATGATAAAGGTTTTAAGTGGATTAGAGGAAGAAATGACTACTATTATAATGTCCCATTTCTAGTAATAATATGCAACTTAAACAATTTTAGTGATTATTTAAATATTTGGAATATAAACTAAGAGATATATGTGACATGGAATATGTTTGATCCATTTCTAACTCAAAATCATTGCATACAAGTACATTCAAATATTGAAACCAACATATTAAATATAAGACATGTATGTACTATCTAGTTAATCGAGTCATGAAAGGAAAATCCAGATCATATTATCTCATCACTTAAGTAGTCTGAATGACATATGGGGATCCAAGTATTTTATAATTCACAACTAATTGAGATCTAGTTTTATGAGCAAAGTTGTTTAAAGTAGTACAACAATTCATCAAAAATCACTTTATTCGAATGGACCACAAAAGTAAACCAAACAAGGTGGAATCTTACATATCTATATATATGTACTTGCAAAAAAAAATATGGAATGTTTTTTAAAAATATTGTAATGGTATGCCATCTTTAGTTATCCATTCATGATCAGATTTTTTCATTTTTCATTTTCTAACTTTCAATTTTTTCTTTGATTGGACATCTATTAACTTTATGCACAATGCACATACTAAATGACTATACTGATAGCTCATGACATCTCACTAATAGTCTTGAAAGTGAACATGACTTTCGGTGTGATGGGTTTCTTGAAAATAATAGTCTTTCAGTATGATGAATCCTCTTTCATATATAAAATTGTTATCAACATAATCCTCCAATAATTTCATCTTTCTTTCTGTGCACCACATCAAACAATATTTAACATTTTCATTGTTGTTTATAGATGCAACCACAACAAAGACATCTCCTGCAAATAAGGGCATGTGTCAGCAAACAAATCGTTATCAACATCCACAATTCTACTATATATATATATATTGTTTAAACATAAAACGTATATTTGAACAATTGTAACATTTTACCTTCTCTAACAAGTTCAGAAACTCTATCACCATCAATTGACATTGTAGTGTCATTTGATTCCATCTCCTCTGAGCTTGCAAGTGTCAATTTCCCCTTCGTATTAATTTATGTATATTTCCCAGATTTAACATATTTTCCAATTTCATTTTCACAAATTTTTATGGATTGTGCGTCCTCTATGCAAATTGAACAAAAAAAATATTGTTTACTTCTATCAAATCCAAACACATTTTTGTATGATTTTGTTTTAATTGAATGCAATTTTCGAGTCTTATGTATTGTATTGCTTCATATGGGATTGATCTATCTACATCTTGGATTCCAATATACCAAAAAAACCTAGATGGTTCAAGAATAATTTATTTAAGTAAATGAAATGTCAATATATGAACTAAAGACAAATTATTTATATTGAATTTGAATGAATCATATTTTCATGTGAATAAAAATTTCATGTGTACAACATATATACACACACCAACACACATCCCTTGATGGATTACATTCATGGCTTAGAGTTTCTCAGCACCATTGAAAAACTTGATCAACGGATACAAATCGATTGACAAAAGGGTTCATATGATACCTTTGAAGTGCTCATTTTACACATGCCCATGCACTGTCATGCTTTCATTTTCCATGACCAGTCTCAAATACATTCCAACAATGTTTAATGTTTAATTTCTTATGAAGATGACACAACTAATAGAATGATCATGAAGATTTGAATTGACCTGCACATCCATTTGACCATATCCAATGTTGATCAAATTTGATCCCACTGGCTTTCAATGAATCATAAATTTTATCAAAACAATGTTGTGCATAATGTGTATCATGCGTACGATCATCACTTATATAAAAACACGATATTCTTTAATGACATGTCGATTGGCATTGGTGCTTTCTATGTTTCCAACATATTGTTGAGCATGTCTATATAGAGCATGGGAAAGTATAGAGATGTGATCAGAAAGATAATATTCACTTTGTACTTATTTTTTTGGAGTGAACATGTAATTCTCTACAAAATCAACTACCGACAAAATCATTCCTAGTGGAAAAAATTCACGGGATTGTTTGAATTGTAGGTATTTCCATCGAGCTCTATGTGAATGTTTGGTGTATTTATAAATTTATTTTTCAAACTTCTTCAAAAAATCTATCACACAAATTTTATCCTCTTGCAAATATTCATTTTGGAAATAACATTTGAAGAATTTTTAACAGTAACATTCATATATTCATATCTCTTCCACTTGAATGTTGTATTGGACAAGGATTGATCATTCATATCCATAGGATATTTGGAGTGAAATAAAGATAGATTTCCATAGTGATCGCATTTATTTCCACCAACACTTTTTTTTTTTGGTAAAATAATTCATCACCTTCTCTTTCACATAGAATTTGGGATATAAAACAACATATTCTAGAAGGAGGAGGTGAACTTGCCTAAAATATTTTACCAAAATCAAGAAAAGTGTCGTAATATAACTCAAATGCGTCACAATAACAATAAAAACAAATGTCATGAATATCGATGGGTTTAACATATCATGGTTTTGTTTCACAAATGTATTGAGAGACATCTTAACTTCAGGGTTCTCCTCTTTGAATTTATTGAACAATTCTATTTGTTTCATTTTCAATATTTATTTTTCATGGTATTGATATTGATTTCATGTTATTCTTCATCGCAGCCCATTACTTAAATTTGGTGAAACACAAGAAATTTACAACCAATATATATGATCCAGGTGGATATCGATCGCCAACCACCTTCTCCAATTGGCTCAAAACAATTTTTTGACAATTTTGGCAATTTACTATTTTGAGCAGTTTTAACTTCCGGGGCCATTTTCAGGGCCTAAATGAATGTTTTTTCGGGATAGATATTATCAATGATAGAATAATACATTATTGAGCTCCCAAAATGAATCTCCTCGACGATACCTTTCCAACGGGTTATCATACGCCTAAAACGGAGATTGCATGCAAAAGTTACGACCCCGGGAAGTTGATGTACTAACTTCCCAAACAGGGCCCACATGACTTTTGGCGCTTCATCTCCTAGGGTTAGATTTTTGGATGTATAGGGTTTTTTTCATTCCTATTTATTGTAAAAATTCCTTCAGAGACTCATTGTAATGATCTTCTTGCGAATGATCACAACCGTCACAACTCTTCTCAGAGATAAGCCGCCACCATTCCAACAAGCTTGTTTCCACTGCATTTTACAGTTTCTTCTTATTTTCTTATTGAATAGAAAACCATTTTTACTATATCTCTGTTATTTGGTGTTAAGCACATGTTAATAATTTGTAGTCATTTAGTTCTACTCATAAAATCCGGATCAGTGGTATCAGAGCAGTCTAATCTGTGTCGTCTTAATGCATGTCCCCAATGAGGTCAGAGTACAAAGAGTTGGGTCTTGAGCTTGTTTCTCTTGAGGAAAAAATCTCTCACATTCCCAAGCGACCTCTCATGGCAGGAGAAAATAAATATGATAGGATACTAGATCCTTTCAAACTCTTGATTGAGGAAGCCCTCACACAACAAAGGAACAAGATGATGGATAGTTTCGTGCAAATCCTTCGGCGACTACCAATAGGTGATGCATCTTATTCGAGCAGAGGTGCCACCCCCTTCAAGATACAAATAAAATTTGATATTCCTATATTTGAAGGTCAGATAGACGCAGATGTTGCAGACAAGTGGTTGAATATACTAGAAGGGTATTTTTTTGTCCATAACTTTTCGAATAAAGAAAAGATTACTTTTGCACTCCTCAAAGTCGTTCCCCATGTCAAAAATTGCTGGGAAACTTTCTATGAGAAAAAGGAAATAGAGGAGCCCTCATTATTTACAGTCATGACCACCTGGGAATCCTTCAGGGATGATATTAAGGAACAATACTACCCTATCGAAATTTATGACGACTTGTATACCAAATGGACCACACTATGACAAGAAAGAGACCAAGGAGTTCTAGATTTCACAAACATCTTTCATACCTTGCGCACCAAGATGGGTATCAAAGATTTAGAGTAACATCTGGTGCTTAAGTATCGTGACACTCAACATAGATACATCAAGACCGAAATGGAATTTTTGGACATCTCATCCTTGGGCATGACCTACCGATATACTGTCAAAATTGAGTAGAAGCTCAAACAAAAGACGCAGAAATTTGGGCCTGGGAACCCCTCACAACAAAAGACAGGAAAGGGTGTCCCCAACCCACAGAACAAAGAACAGAGAAAATATGGACAATATCAAGACAACCAATCCAAGTCACAAGCAAAGAAGGACACCAGAAAGACAAAGAAAGATACTGGGAAGTGGTGCGACTTCCATAAGAGCCCTTGGCATAACACTGCTAACTGTCACTCAAAGAAGTCTCTGGTGGCTAAAGTAAAAGCCTCTGAATCAGATGTAGGTTCATGCTCTGAGCCAGAACCAGAAAGGGGAAGATGGATCATTGACACGGAACCCAGTGCCACCGTTGCCACCACCAAGCTCCAACGTGGTGAACTAGGCGAGCCAAAAGATTGAGAATGCCTCTTGCATTCACAAATGTGGGTAAAAGGCACCCCATTGCACTTCATCATGGATAGTGGTAGCTAGAAGAACCTCATCTCTGCAGAGGTCATCAAGCGGCTGGCCCTAGCGACATAACCGCACCCACAACCCTACACCATTGGATGGCTCCGCCAAAGAAGCGATATCCGCGTCATCCAACTGTTTTGACTGTTGTATGGCACCAAGCCCTTCAAAGATGAGGTATTGTGTGATGTTCTTCCTCTCGAAGTTTGTGATGTTCTTTTGGGCCAACCTTATTTATGGAAACGTCATTTTGTATATGAGTCTAGGCCTCGTAGTGTTATTATTACTTTGAACAGGAAATTGTATAGGATACCTGAGGCAATCCCACCTAGTGTTATTTCCTTGATCTCTGCTAAGAAATGCAGGAAGGTCATCTCTCAGATGGGGAAGTTTGTCTTATTCATGATTCACTCTCAGAATAAGCGAAATATCATAGCCACATCTAGGGTCTCTGTGACCGACCTCTCCACACAACAGAAGCAAGTAGATAAGGGTGTGGGATAATACTCAGATATCTTCTCCTCACCTACCAGGGTACCTCTACACTGCTAGGTCAAGCACCCCATCGATACGACCCCCGACGCACTGCTGCCCAATGGGCCAGTCTATTGCTTCTCTCTATTAGAGAATGAGGAGATCAAGCGACAGATCCAAGAACTGTTCCACAAGGGGCACATCTGTCCCAGATCATTACCTTGCGGGAGCCCAATCATGCTAGTATAGAAGAAAGATGGAACCTCGTGACTCTGCACTAATTATCGGGCTATGAATAAAAACACAGTCAAAAATCGATACCCGATTCCATGAATCGATGACCTCCTTGATCAACTCATGGGGGCCAAATAATTTAGTAAGATTGATCTAAAGTCTGGCTACCATCAGGTCCCGATAGAACAGACAGAAGTATGGAAAAATGGATTCAAGTAAAAGGAAGGCCTTTTTGAATGGTTGGTCATGCCCTTTGGTTTGAAAAATTCTCCAAACACTTTCATGAGGATGATGGACGATATCCTGTGACCATTCACCAATAATTTTGTAGTGGTGTATCTGGATGACATTCTCATTTTCAACAAGACTTGGACCGAACACTTGCAGCATATTCAATAGTTTCTGCACACCCTATGACACCACAAGCTCTATGCCAACTTGGAAAAATGCTCCTTTAGCATGGACAGGGTCCATTACCTGGGCTACATAATTGATTACCAAGATCCAAGTCATCCGTGATTGGCTAGCCTCAACCACACTCACTGAGCTTCGGAGCTTCTTCGGCCTTGCCAATTTCTACCATAGGTTCATGTTGGGATTCTCCCATATTTCATGGGCCCTCAGCCAAATAACCATGGGTGGTGGTAAGGAGAAATTTGTGTGGGGCTAGTCCCAAAAAAAAGAGTTCGACGATTTCAAGTAACGCTTATGCTCAGCCCCAATACTTTCACTACCATACCTGTAAAAACCCTTTGAGATCAAGATAGATTCTTCAGACTATGTGGTGGGTGTTGTTCTCACTCAGCATGGCCACCCCATGGCCTATCATAGTGATACACTATCAGATTTTGTCCGTAAGTACCCTACTTACGAATAATAAATGTACTCCATTATGCAAGCTTGCCGCCAGTGGAGACACTGCATTCTTGGGAAGGAGACAGTCATCCACACTAATCATAAGCCACTGTAGTTCATGCAGACACAAGGAAAATTGTAGAATGATCGCCATCAAAATTGGTCCACATACTTGCAACAATTCCACCTCAACATCAAGTATAAAACAGGAAGAACCATTCGCGTCGTTGTTGCCTTAGCAGACTTCTAGTCATGACACTCACCATGGTGCTAGAATCCAACAACCATGAGACCTTTGGATGGCCCCAACTCTATGAGACAGACCCAGACTTTGCCACCACCTACCAAATGTTGGGTGCAAACACAGTTGTCGATAATTTCCATCTTTAGGATGGGTTGTTGTGTCATCTAGGCCATATCTGTTTTCCATCAAGAGAGTGAGAAAATATGATCTGGGAAGCCCACTATAGTCGGGTGGTAGGACACTTCAGTTTTGAAGGACAGTGGCGATGCTACAGAAACATTTCTACTGGACGAAACTTTGATAGGAGGTTAGCAAGTATATCAGGTCCTGCACTGCCTGTGCTATTGCCAAACCGACCACTAAGAAACAGGGCCTGTACACCCCTCTTCCTACTTCTAGCAGGCCATGGGAATCCATCTCAATGGACGACATGTTGGGCCTCCCTTCCACCAAGCGGGGAAATGACTATGTTTTTGTGGTTGTTGATCACTTTTCTAAGATGGAAATTTTGGTTTCCTGCAAGAAGAACATCACATCAGAGGCCACTACGAAGCTCTTCTTTGAATGAGTCTGGGTACATTTTGGAATCCCACAAACCATTCTCTCAGATTGGGACAGTCGATTTCTCAGCACATTTTGGTCGAGCCTATGGTCACTGTTGGACACCAAGCTCACCAAATCCATGGCCTTCCACCCCCAGATAGATGGCCAAACCGAGGTCGTAAATCGAATGATTATACATATGCTTTGCATGTATAATTCAAAGAACCCTCACACATGGGATGAGATCCTTCCCTATGTCCAACATAGCTACAACTGAGCTCTACATAGCTCAACCGACCACAACCCCTTTCAGGTGGGGTTGGGATTACAACCATTGGGTCCCATAGATGTTGCACTTCCCTTTGTGGTCACCTTGACCAACTCATATCCTGCTCCAACTGAAGCTGACAAAGACGCTTGGTTCATTAAGACGATCCACCACATCCGCCAACAAGTTCAGGATATCCTACAAAATTCCAATGACAAGTACAAGAAGCGCCATGATCAACATTGGGTGCCACATAAATTTCAAGTGGGCGACAGAGTTTGGTTGCACTTGCAAAAAGAACGCCTTACAAGACCTCATCGGAAGATTCACCCACTCTGTTATGGGTCATACACCATCACCAAGGGTGTGGAGGACAATTCTTTTGAGCTCAACATTCCTCCTTTCCTTGGCCTACACCCAGTGTTGAACATGGATCTCCTTTTCCCTTATTTCCCACCATTATTGGACACCTCAGACGTAGCAAAGAAGCTGACACCAACAGAGCTCAACCCCGACTTCATACAACAAGAATATAATGATCAGATTGTGGACACACAGATCACGGGCACTTGACAACAAAGGATCCATCTTTATCGAGTCGTCAAAGTAGGGCATCTCCTACACCAAGGCAAGTGGCTCACCCGGGGCCAAATTCAACAGAAATTTCCTCATATGATGGGGGAACTCAATGCAATGGATAAAATTTCTTCCTAATGAGGGAGGATTGATACAGGTGGATATTGGTGGCCACCCACCTTCTCCAACTGGATCAAAACAATTTTCTGACAATTTTGGCAATTTACTATTTTTAGCAGTTTTAACTTCTGGGGCCATTTTGAGGGCCTAAATAAAGGTTTTTAGGGATCGAGCTTATCATTTATACAAAAAAGAATGATTGAGCCCCCAAAATGAATATCCTCGACGATATATTTCCAATGGGCTATCATAGGCCTAAAACGAAGATCGTATGCAAAAGTTACGACCCCGGGAAGTTGATGTACTAACTTACCCAAACAAGGCCCACATGACTTTTGGCACTTCATCTCCTAAGGTTTGGTTTTTCGATGTCTAGGGTTTTTGGCATTCCTGTTTATTGTAAAAAGTCCTTCAAAGCCTCATTTTAATGATCTTCTTGCAAATGAGCATAGTCATCACATCTCTTCTCAGAGATAAGCTGCCACCATTCGAGCAAGCTTGTTCCACTGCATTTTACAGTTTCATCTTATTTCCTTATTGAATAGAAAACCAATTTTACTGTATCTTTGTTATTTTGTGTTAAGCACCTGTTAATAATCTGTAGTCATTTCGTTCTGCTCATAAAATCCAGATCAATAGATGAGCCATAACTTTAACATTTTTTGCAAGTCTGGTTTTGTAGGGTTGTCTACAAATAACTGTCCAACAAGCACGTTCATCATTTACATCTATTTGCAATCGGAATTTTCTATGTTTATACAATGTTTTCTTGAGGTTCCTAACACTTTTTCCATCTGTTGTATCAAACGGTCTTCTATATTGTTAGATGAAACAATTGTTGTTTGTATTATTCTATATGCAACATTGAAATATTTTTTTCTATATTTTCCAAGAGATTTTAATGCAACAATTATATTTTAAAGGAAATTTTGTTTCACCTTTCCATATTTTATCGATACTTGAATACCCAATAATGATGTAGCTTCTCTTAACTTTTTCGACTTTATCAGACCTCTCGAAATTTGAGTTTTTGTTGCTACTTATTCCTTTCTGAAAAACTTATCATAAATCATTTCAACATGATATTGTATAACACGGTCAAGTTTTTTGTACACAAATTTGTCAGTATCAACATTTTCTAATATTTCATCATCAATGTTGATGTCACTTGCATATTTCAATTTAATTTAGAAACATAAATTAAACCTGTTAAATTAAAAACACTTGAAATTAACATAGATTCAAATAAATCTAAGTTGTAAAAATAAAAATTTCAAATACATTGTATATAAAATATACATTAAAAAACTAAACTCAATCATAAATTAATTAAAATCTACAAGT
>JZKD02S2225548.1:14175-26596 GCA_000966675.3 Picea glauca
ACTAAGTCACATGTGTGGAAGTGAGATAAATGCATGCAACTGTTGGTGATAAAATGGATGTTTCCATGCACGAGTGACTTCCACTAGTCTAACTGAATTAGAACTAAAGAGAAATATCTTATTTTGTAGGGGAATATTCTCTAGAGAGAATATTCTCATCTAAGGAAGAGTTCTCAACATTGAATTATCAAACTTAGGAAAATAATTCTAAGTGAGTGTGTAATATATCCTACACCCCCCATGTACACTACTAGGGTGTACATGACGAATGGGTCCCGGAAAAAGAGGCTATAAAATATATATGGTACCCATTGTACAATGCATCTAATAATGAAACATTGAAAAAGCGAGGAAACAGGGAAAACCTCATGGGACCCCNNNNAAAGTACAATTCATAAGAAAAATAATGAGAAGGACAAAATGAGTTGCTAAGTAATTGTATCCTTCACTCCACGAAGACCTCACAACTATGCAATTTTGTGCTCGTTGAAGATGTAGATGTCTACACGGATCTGATGAAGTAGATGCACCAATGAGATGTCCACACATACACATTTTATCTTTTTGTAATGAAGAAAATTCAAATGAAGTTTGGATGAAACTTTGAAAAAAGTGCGGCTATTTCTGGAAAAATAATGAAAACTTGTTGCTTTTATAATGCTTATATCTTCACTTCCCAGACTCCATTTCTAACAAGTTTTTTTTGAAGTTAGAAATTTTACCAAGAGGAATTCAAATATACAATTGGTTTCTGTAAATTCTCCTCGGAAAATGTCAAAATTGAATCTGATGTGTATGGCCCCCTTTTTGTCTCTCGAGATGCATGCATGGGAGTCTCTGCATGTGGCTCCTGGGATGCATGAATGGTGCATGAAAAAATTTCTGCATGGGGATCATGATATGCATGGATGATATATTCCATATGCATTTCAGAAAATAGATATGAAATTTAGTAGACATCATATTCAATGAATGGGAAAAAAAGTTGTGTAGATACATATGAAGAAGGCTCTTCAAACTGAGAGGATTGATCTTCCAGTGGCTTTTCTACTGGATCTATCTTGTCAACCTTTTGCATGAAATATTCCTTGTTTCCAAATAGAACCTCCAATATAGTCCATAATTTGCTTAAAGTTGATTCTTGTGATTCATCATATACTTGATGGAAAAGTTAAGGAGAAATAGACATGCAAATCCATCATATGGCCATATCTTGTCTATTGAGATTTAGTCATTTTTTGCATCGTCGAAATCAAAATATAATTCCATTTCCATAGTTATTTGGTATAAGCCTCTACTTGTGAGAAGAAGTAGAATCTTTGGCTTCCACTCCAAATAGTTACAAGGCGTGAGAAGAATTTTCGGCGAGTAAAACATATATTTCATCTTTCATGTTGCTTTGTTCCATATTCGGTAACTACAAAAGAGTGTTGGTGGCAATCCTTTCTAGTTGACTTTGGGCTCTAATAACATGTAGAATGTAGTGAGTACCTACACAAGAGATCTATCTAGCATAAGAACAAACACAACTTGCAAAAGTGAGAAGACAAGAGAAAAAATTGAGAGAAAATAATAGAATTGTATTAACTATATTCTAAACTCAAAGAGTGAATAATTTACAATAGATATAGGCTACATGAGTAAGTAATGTTCCATAGTAGTGATCTAGAGATATCTAGACACTCACTGACAGAAACCAAAGTAATTTTCCACCTAGTCCTAATTAATTGATCCAAATAATCAATTAAGTACTAAGTCACACATGTGGAAATGAGAGAAACACATGCAACTACTGATGATAGAACCAAGGTTTCCATGCATGAGTGACTTATACTATTCTAATTGAGTGTAACTAACTCTGAACTGAAGAGGAACGTCCTATTTTGTAGGGGAATATTCTCTAGAGAGAATATTCTTATATGAGGAAGCATTCTCAACATTGGACTATCAAACTTAGGAAAATAATTCTAAGTGACTATGTAATATCTCCAACATTAATAGCATTTCCGTCAAAAATGTTTATATTGTTCCATTCCAAATCAATGTGTCCCCTTTCTTTTTCCCATATGAAATATGTTTGTATTTCAACTTTTGACGAAAAACTTTTTTTAGGCCGAAAGTTTGTCATTCCATTAAATCTAACATTCGACGAAGAAAAACTAGCTTTTGGTCAGACACTTGCAACTATAGCAGTGTTCAAAAATATGTGATTTCTCTCTAGCTTACTCCAACTTTGGAAGGAGAAGACTCCTTAAAATACTATGATTCTAGTTTTGAAACTAATACCAACATTTTTAGAATTGAATCTACTTTCATTTGATATAATTTGTATTAAATTTATTTATTTTTTAGTAATTTTAATTAATTTTATAAAAACATATCTACATATTATTTTTAGATGACATTATGATTCAGTGAAATGAAAAATCAATATCTTCAATAATACACAGTGGAAAATTATGGAAAATTTGTATTACAGAGCCTTTAATTGTCCTCTTCAAAAGGGTATTTTTAGATTTTACTTTTAAACAAAAATTTAGGCAGATACATGGTGTAATACTAAATGTGTTTAAAATATGCAATTTTTTCAGAATGGTCAAATTCAAAAATTTGTAATAATTATATTATTCATTCGTTAAATTCAAAGCTATAGTCATACAATATAGAGTCTATTTGGATTGTTTCAAAATATTTTATTTTTCATAAAAAAAGTGGAATAATAAGTATATTCATGGCCAAAAACATAACTCATTATCACTCCCTTCATTTTTAAGGAACATATTATCAAACAATTACTAAATTGACATATCAAATGTCAATAAAAAAAATTCAAAAAATAATCAATAGAAAGCTAACAAAAATGTTGACAAGTTTTTTTTACTGTAAAGTGAAATTATAAATAAAATAAAAACACTTTTGTTCATCAGAAGTTGAAAAACTTGTGAAAATATAATTTATTTTCTCAAAAAACAAGGAAAATAGACACCCACATTCATGATTTTACCCACCATGCCATGCTTTCACTCTTTATATTGAGGGTTTTATACAAAGTGTTAAGAGAGGAATCCATTTTTAGAATTAGTCCACTTACTCACACACTTTGCTCTCAGCTAGGAGGAATACATTAAAAGGTGATTGGAACATACAAAACAAAGACTATCCAAGATAATGATAAGTGGAGAGAAGGTGTTACCTAATACCCTTTGCACTTTGTTGAGGATGTGGTATACTCTTGAAGCCACCAATTTTCACTAAGAACGTGTTGCTCCAATAAAATATATCTCAATTTCATGTCCTAATACCTTTCCTTGCTACCCTACTATTGATGAATTAACATATGTAGACATGTTATAATGTAATATTATACAATATAATTAAACCATTCAATCACCATGACACATAAATTTAAAATGTAGAATTAAACTTGCAAATATAACTGAATGAACTAGAAACTAATATAACCCATGACATAAAGAACACTAATTCATCATAATCACAAGTAATTCATGAACAATTATCGTTCTGGGAATTATCCACCAATTGGTTGCAGAAAAAGGATGCTCCACCAAAACATAGGCTCCTTGTTGCACCAAATCTCTTTGTAATATCTAGGCCACCCTCGAGCTAAGGTTATGAATCCACAAGGGTGAATTTACCTGTAAATAGCTCTAACTCTCTTCACACAACAAAATTCCTAGGTTCATAATCATTTTTCCACCTACAAAATTCTCGATTCACCACACTCTTTCCCCATTATCTTACACAACCCAAGGAATGGGATCTCTTTATCTAATAGGAAATTCCTTAGGTTATCTCACTTCCCTCCGGGGATCCAACGTAGGTTGGTGAAGAAATGTCCTTACTAGGATTTCAAGTATTTTCAAATGTAGTTTAATTCTTCAATGATGACAATTACCATTACATGTAGTCTTCATTTTCTTCATAATTCACAGTTGTAACTCAACATAATTCCTACAACAATTCTATGGTTTCTTACGATAAGAGGGAACTCTCTTAAATTTCCCCAAAATATTTATAATTCAATCTCTACCAAATTCCCCAACTTAATGGCAATTCAAACTCTCCCAACAATTGAAAATTTGAATCCCCCCGCCAAATGGTAATTTGAACAAATCAATGATTTGAGTTGAAATGGTAGTTTGAATAGAATGGTCGCTCTAACCCACCTAGTAATTTGAACTCCTCAATAATTCAAACTGCCTCCTTGTTTCCAAAAAAGGAAGATGGTAAAATTACACAGCATGAAGGGGCCATGTATCTCTATGGAGAGCCCATGTACCTCCTCCATGCAATTAATCCCCAACTTAGGATAAAATAATACATGGATTAATGAGAACTAATCAAACAAATTTAAGGGCTTTAGATAAAGTTAAAAAACTATTATCTTCATTTATCCTTCTTGAGCCTCCGAAGTGCCCCTTGAATTTCTCGTCTTGTGGAGTCATAGCCCCGCATTATTTGTCCTTCTTCTTTTGTAGCATGTCATGTATTTTATTAACATTCAATGTTCGATTACAAATCACATATGTCCATCTTATAAGCATTCATCATCTACACATTTAAATTATTGGTTTGAGGATCAAAACTATGGTAAATTACATTCCCCTCCCCTTAGATTTTGCACCATCCTCAGTGCACATCACCACTATATGTAGGGAAAACAATTTTTCCATAAAAAAAAATAAAAAAAAATAAAGATATGCCTCCTGCATAGAATTCTTTAGCTCCCACTTTGCTTCTTCAGGGTTATAGTGGGTCTATTGGACCTTTACCAAACTTAGGGTTTTGTTCCTTAGAACAATGACCTTATCATCCAATATACACATTGGATATACTTGAAAGTCTACTTTTAGTTCCACCTATATCAAATCCCAATAAACAACATAATTAGGATGATGTACATATTTTTTCAACAATGACACATGAAATACATTATGAAAGTTTATGTTAGAAAGCAATGTAGGCATGTATGTAACAGGCCATTTCTTATCAAAGATCTCAAATGGAAAAAAATATTTGGTTGCTAGTGTAATGCATGTCCACAACTTCGAGGAACTTTTATTTTGTTTCACTTTCAGAGACATGCTCTTCCATTTTCAATTCCTTCAATATTCTTCCTTTATTTGCATAAGTCTTTTACATGTCTGGTGCTACCTTTAAATTCTATTTGACCTTTACCATTTTCTCTTCTATTTCTCTAAGAAACTCTAGCCTAAGTACTACTCTTTCTACTAACATTTTTTAACTAATTGAGGTATTACACTTCCTGACATAAAATTCCTCAAATGAACTCATCTTTAGTGAATCTTGATATCCATTATTGTAGGGAAATTCTAATAAATGAAAGTAATCGTCCCACTTGGATGGTTCATCGATCACATACATTTTTAACATGTTTTCAATGATTTGATTGACTCTCTATGTTTTCCCATACGTTTTTGGATAATAGGCTATACTGATGTTCAAATTTGTACCAAAATATTTGAATAATCCTTTCCAAACGTTTGACATAAACTTTGGATTTCTCTCTCAAATAATTTCCTAAGGTATACCATGCAACCTAGCAATATATTTCAAGTAAATCTTTGTCATATTAGTTATATTATGATCCTACTTAAGTAGAATAAAGTGAGAAACTTTAGTTAATTTGTTCACTACTACCATTATTGAATCATGTTGTCTTGTTGTCTTGGGAAACTAAGTGATAAAATCAATAGTTACTACTTCCTATTTCCACTGTGGAATTGGTAGTGGTTATAGAAAACATGTTGGTTGTTTGTGCTCAACCTTTACTCCTTGACATTCCATACGCTTGGCTATAAAAGAAACCACATCCTTCTTCAATTCTAACCAAACATATTGACTTCTTACTGTTGCAATTGTTTTCAAATAACTAAGATGTCCAACATTAGGGATTAAGAGGTAAATTTCACCCATGGTCTAATTTTCCATGTTTTCTTCCAAAATAAATATTTACTAATTTCCATTTTTTCTAAAAATGTTTGACCTAAATTCCATAGAATAAAAATATTTGTCTCTAAAATTCACCTAAATTTCTAGAAACTATATAAACTTGTTAAACATTTCAACATTTTTTTTTAAAATATCACCAACATTTTATGGTTGGGATTTTAAGAATTAGTAAGATTTTCCAAGGTTTCTACACTATAAGTATGGATCCTTAAATTTTCCTTGTCTAGAATCTTCGTTAATTCATAAAAAAAAAATATAAGAATATAAACTATATTTTTATACAAAAGAATACATTCTCTTCCAACATATAATCTTCATACTTTTGTTGTACACTCTCTTGCTCTAAGCCTTGTTTTATATGTAGATAGTGGTCATCTAAGCTCACAACCTCAAAAAAATTGTTCCTCAAATTATATTTCATATTGTAAGGTCTTTGCAATATCATAGAAATAGAAAGTTAATAAATGGATAGTTTATTTTTAATGTAATAATTATGAGAAGTAAAAATTTGATTTGATTAATGAAAATTTTAACTATTTAATTTATCTAAAAAAACTAATTTATCAAAAATAAATAAATAATTCCACTTAATTAATTAAAAAAAATTATTATAGAATTTTAATTTTAAATATAAAACTTTAACTTAGAATTTTAAAAAATAATGAAAATTTCAAAAATAATAAATAGAATAACCTTAAGTTTTAATTACACTTAAAAAATAAAAACAAAATTACTTTACAAGTTGAAATTTTCCACCACTTATCAACTAACGTTTTAAAAATAATGCACAAATCAGTTGAAATTTCTATAAAAATTAACAAATTAGGAGTGAAGTTCACCTAACTACAAAAAAAATGACTTCACATATTGAATGTCTAGAAAATTGGAAAAATATGAAAAAAATAAAAATGAAATAAAAAATGACTTGACATGTTGAATTTGTCCACCCAATTATGAACTAACTCCATAAAACTACCACTACGCAAACCCATACTTCATAGAAATGATGCATAAACCCAAATATGCATTGAACATAAATTGATTGTGCATAATCCACAAGCAAATTATGGAGAAATTTGAGCAAAATGGATTTAAATGACTATTAAAATTACACCCAACAAACGTATATCTATCCGGATAAGAAATTCCCAAAAAACTTGCTCATGCTCCGTTTTAAATGCTCTGATTTAATAATAAAAAAAACAACTTATAAAATTTCTCTGCTAATATACAACAAAGACAATACTATAAATGTGTTGAACCTGCACAGAATAGATCTAGCTAGAAAATACTACACACATTTGCAGAGATAAATTGTGAAAGAAGAAGCAAGAGAGAAATAATGGAAATAATTCTCATTAACCGTATTCCACACAAAAAGAGTGAATAATTTACAATAGATATAGGATACATGAGTAACTAATGAGCCATAGTGGTGGTTTAGATTGATCTAGACACACACCAACAGTTACAAGAGTAAACTGCCACCTAGTCTAGTCTTTTAGGCAGTTACGGGAGTGAATTGCCACCTAGTTGAGTTAACTAGTCAAATAGTCTCCAGTTAATTGACTGAACAAAGAGTAGTGAGTTGGTGATTATCCCAATGTTACATGGTGACAAAATCAATGCAACATCTAAACTCAACTCAACTAGTCAAACTGAAGTGCCAACTGAAAGAGAATATTCTCCAGGTGGAATATTCTCCCCTAAAATATAGGAGACTGGATAATGACTAATTATGACTAATAAACAAGAAATAACCTTAGGAAAAATAAATTCTAGGTGTGTGTGAAGTAACTCCAAAAAATACTATGTAGATGAATCCAATAAAATAATTTACACTATGAACACAACTCTGTTTCCAATAAAAACAAAATTGCAGCAACACAACGACACTTTGATTGCATAATACAAATGCTAAAGCACTTGTGAGCACAACTGTGTGAGACAAAAATAAAATAGATGTAGATGGCAGGAGCACTCTATCATTTTCTGCACCGAGATAAGAACAAACAATTGAGTTTAAATAAACACCAAGCAACAACATTGATGACCCAATGTCGTCGTTGAGGAATAAAAATGTGGCTAACAAACTCAAACATTTAGAAAATTAAAATTTACATCTGGAGTTCAAAAACCATTCAAATGACTAAAAATAGACATAAATTATTTCAATCTTCCCCTTGATGTCAAGTTTTTTTAATTCCCAACAGTAGTCTAAGATTTTAAAATTTATCCTTTGAAATAACCTTAGTAAAAATGTCTATGAGATAATATTCATATCAACAAAATTTGAAAGAGACAAATTGTTGTTGTACAAGATCTTGAATGAAATGATGTTGAATAATAATATGCATTCTCCTCTTGTGGAATACATGATTCTTTGTCATGGAGATTGTTCTTTGATTGTCACAATATACTTTGATGGGAATATTAACTTTCATTCCCAAGTATTCAAACAATATTTTCATCCAGATAGCTTGTGTACTTGTTGATAATGTTTCAATATAATCTGCTTCAGCTATAGATAGAGAAACATTGGGTTTTTATTTTCTACTCCAAGAAAGAATATTTCCTCCAAAGAGAAAAGCATATCCAGAAGTACTATTTCGATCATCCAAGCTACCTTCCCAATCTACATTTATGTATGCTACAACATTCAAATCATTTGTAGCACTATAAAACAATCCAAAAAATTTGGTACCACTTACATATCTAAGAATTCTTTTGGCTTCACGCCAATGAGACTCATGCGGTTGATGCATGAACCTAACAAGCAGACTCATAACAAACATAATATCTAGTCTAGTGGTTTTAAAATACATACGAATACTAATTAGATATCTATAAAGAGTGACATTACACAGTAGAGTTTTCTCTTCCTTCATCAATTTACTCCCAAGAACTATGGGAGTTCTCATAGGTTTACAAACTTGCATTTTAAACCTCTTCGAAAAGTCTTAAACATATTTGGATTGAAAAATGAATATACCTGCTTATGTTTGTTTTATTTTCATACTCAAAAGATATTTCATTTATCCTAAATTACACATCCCAAATTCATATTTCATTGCCTCTTTGAACTCCTTCACAAGTGAGAATGAGGTGCGCATAAAAATTAATTCATCTACATATAAGCAAACAATGATGAAATATGATCCTACAACCTTTTTATACAAGGTACTCCAAAATGACATTTGTCAAATCTATGATCGTGAAGATAGTTATCAATTCTATAGTACCAAGCTCTAGGGGCTTGGTTAAGACCATAACGATCCCTTTTATGTAACGACCCCTCCATTACGACTAGGAAATAAAAGCACAAAAGGGTAAAAAAAAAATATCATTAGGAAATTAATATCAACACATAAATCACAACATCGCCTAATCAATGAAATCATAATAAAATAATTACGAGTGACTCATCATCATAATCCATAACGACGTAACCAATGCATCAATCAAATTAGTAATGACACATAATTAACACATCATCGTATTAGATAACGACACAAATCAACAAGTAACATAAATGGTGATGCAATATCAACTCATCACAAGATAACACAGATAAAATACCCACCCAACCTACCCTGCAAAGTTAGGACATCGAAGACACATAAGCAATGCTCAAGCCCATGATTCATCTAATTGATTTTGACCATTTAAGGTCTCAGGGTTGACGATTGTTTTGAGGAACAAGGAGGTGTCTACATCCCACTAACACAATCAAGTCCAAAAACCAACTAGCTATATCAACAACATCAAAGATAATAAATGACGCAATGGTGTTCTAATAACCAATCACACATCAAATAAATCCTATGGCACAAGATAATTTAATTACTAAATCAATCATACAATGGCATAAGAGAAGGTGCAATGCATTCAACTTTATTTCATTTTCAAGGCGCAAAATAAGACATCTACTTTACTTCAAGGCGAGCGTTTAATCAACCATTTAATTCAACCATAATCACATTATCTCAAGGTGCGTGTGTGATCCAAGTTATGAATTAAACATAAACCAACATCATTCAATGCATGCAGTTAATCTACTTACTTAGGAAATCATACATCAACATAGTTTAGTGGCGAAATAGAACCTATTTAATTTCAAGACGCATGATTAACAAATTACTATATTAAACAATATGTCCACATTATTTTCAAGGCACACATGTGATCTAATTACTAAATTAGACATAAATCAACATTCGTTCCAGGGAGCACGACTAATCAAATTATGAATTAAATAATGAATCAACCTTATTTATGCATAGCACAAAAGTAAACCTTTCACATAACCATCCATACATTGCATTCAATCATGGTGCCAAATTAATTATTCATTCTATATTTTTGGTGCAAAAGTAAACTAAACACATAACTATCAGTTCTTCATCATGCAAGAAAATATAAATATAGACTTAGTGAAGTTCATAGTGTAGCTATTAGATACTATGATATACTATATAACTTATATATTTCTCTTTCTCGATTAATAATTTATATATTTTCTCTTTTGGTTATTTCCCTATTATGAAACGTCAAATTAGTACAAAAGGGGTTGAAACCCTTCCCTCTTTTCTACTAAGGTTTAACACCATTTCCTAGTTGTTAGGGTTATGATTTTAACGATATCATGACTCTTCTTATGGTCTCTAATAAATTTTATTTGTTAATAAATTCATATAGCACAACATTATCATGTCAACAATGTTTGAGGAAAACATATCATGATGAGAAATATCTCAACTTATAGAAAAATTAAATTTTATATTACATATGTCCTTGAGGTGAAAGATCCAAATCTTCCACTTTTAAAACACCAAACTATAAGATTTTTCATTTTAATATGTAAATAGGATTTTCAAAATATAGTTTAAATTCTCCTTATAAATTCTAAATTATCTTTTATTCATTTTAGATCATCAACAACACAATTTAGAAACTATTAAAAATTGACTTTAATATGGTGGTGCACTTCGAATATGATTAACCATAAATCTAGAGATCAAACTAAAAAATATATTCTTAAAACTAGTAATGCAAGTACCTATGTTAGGAAATTGTCTAGTGTAAATAATTTTAGTAATAAACTGTCTATATAAAACTATCAACTACAACCTCACTCAGAACCCTAAGAAGGGTTGAGTCTTCTTAAACCAGGCGTATGGGTTCAATGTTGGGCATATTAATTTCCATACACATAGACAATTCAAGGGAAAAACTCCATGAGGGAACTCTAAATCTGGGCGAAGTGGTTTAAAACCGCAGTGATATGTAACATGCCTCCTCGTTACGAAAACAACTCTGATAACAGGTGCGATTTTTATTTTTTTTAAAGGTGTGTGCACGCATGTAAAAAGGAAACAAACACACTTGACTCTATGTCGCCACCCAATGACTAACAAGACACAACCACGATGATCACAACAAGAAGACATAAGGCGCACAACAAGTAACTGCAAGCATTAAACGACCTAGACATAAGGCACACAACAAGTAACTGCAAGCATTAAACAACATACTATGTTATGTACAGTACGAACACAGATGGAAGAATCCATAGTAGTAGATTTTACTATTTCTGCACAGGAAAGTAGGGCGTTTAATCTTAGTTCTCTGCTTCGGAGAGAGAGAATGTCAGATAGGCTCCTGGTCGACTGCTCAGGCAGAAACTAGTAATCTCTGTCAAGAGGTCGCAGTGGTGGGAGCTCTTCCTTTAAAGAGCTCGAGACTACTGATATGATCTTAGAGGTGTGTCGCAAGAGTGGAAACCCTGCCTTTAAAGGGTCTGAGACTCTTGATATGGCACTGGATTCTTTACACAGAAAATAATCACATACACAGAATTATATATCGAGCGACTAGCTTTATCAGATCGAAGAGTCTGATATCATACAACTGTGAGTTTGGACAATTCCAATTATAGTACTAACCCTGAAATTAATTAATGATCTCAATACATCCTATATGTTACATATACCATAAAATTACAATAACATTATCCACAACAACATCACATTTATATTGTCATAACCTTTAGCATTAACATTAAACGTTTCAGTACATAATCATTACCATAAAATAGTGATAACCTTAGCATTAACAATACCATAAGCACACCTTCCACATTACAGTACGTAGATCACTACCCTAAGCATTAACAATAACTTAAACCTTATATTATATTAGTGTTATCATGAACAATAATAGCTTGAAGGTTAGCATTACCCTCGATATTGGCTTCCACCATAACATTCATTGCAGCTCCAATTACTCCACATAAATCCAATTAGTATACAATTACCCCACCATAAAATTTCAAAACATAAAACATCCCATTTTATAATACACTAATATTGCCATAAAGTAACCAATCATTACATTTGATATTTATCACCCCTAACGTTTACATTTA
>JZKD02S2225559.1:0-12639 GCA_000966675.3 Picea glauca
CTTCATAATCCTACCCATATACCATCCAATACCACTCCTCTCACCGCATGCCACATGTATGCCACTTTCCTGATATCACTCCTCTCATCACACGCCAATTGTATGCAACTTTCCTGATACCTCCCTACCGCGTATCCACTCTATCGCTCACCTATTTCCACCTATTCTACACTCCACCTACTTTGCATATCTGAATCCCCTCCTTACACCTGTCACCTTCACTCAATTCTCTCTCCATATTTGACACCAATGCCACATCCTCGAGTCCATAACCAATCATAACTTTCCCCCATGAGCATCTGGTAGACACCTATTCCAATAAAAGAGCCACACCGAGTTATGCTGGCGGGTTACCAGTGCAACCATCCTCTTTTGACTCCAAGATGTTTCCTAGCACAATTATTCAAAGAAACAGATGGCAAAGATCAACATGAAGGAATAATAAGAAGAGGAGATGTGCCCAAGTGACAACACTTCATGACAGTTATCTTTGATGGAGTTGTTACCGATAGGCTCCTTGGTTCTAGAAATCTGTTAGATTCACCTTGTACAAATGTTAGATGGATAGATTTAGCGGGGAATCCTAGGCTAGAGAGGCCAAATTGCATAGAAGCTATGATCTACTGTTTATATTATAAATATATTAGAAGAATGTTTGAAGAGGTTTGAATGGTTGAGCAGAGCTCCCTATGCTGTTATATTTTGATTTAACATAGATATGTCTGTTTTTATGTATTGGACTTGAGAAATATTAGTTAATGGAAGTCAACCTCTTATCATCACCTTGTTTCTTTCTACTCTAAAATCTCATTACTGGAGGATCCTTATGAGTTGTCATAGCTATATTTTAATAGTTGTTTGATTATTTTACTTCTATAAACATTTTCAGTGTTTTGAGTTTAGTTTCAAGAGGTTTTTGTAACTGATCTTTTATTCACCTAGCTTCTATAAGGCCTGATGCTCACATCATACTATTTCATTTTCTCACCAATTCTTCCATCTGTCCATACTTACCCTCAAAACCCTGACTGAAATTAGTTAAAACCTCATTTTCTTATGCATACTAGCCCATATTCCTGTGTTGAAATGTCCATACGCTGAGTTTTGACCATTTGACCCTCTTTCACAAATGTTACGTTTATAAATATTTTGATGGGTATTGGGCTTATCCTGTTGCAATATGAGGGTAAATATTAGTGCTAACATTCTTGGTTCCATTTCCGGGGAATGAATTGAATAAATTTCCCTGGGATTGAACGACAAAGAAAGACTAATTATGAAGGTGCATTAGAAATGAACATTTTCAAGATTGCAGATTTCACCTGGCGACTCTATTGTTTCAACTATGGCTCATAAAGGAAGATACACGAGGTCCACTCCAAACCTACCTCTCGCTACACCTGAAACTGACCCAGAGAAGATAATAAACAAGGGAAAAGCTTCTCAAGAAGGCTTTTCTATATCTCCATCAGGTACTTCTAGCCATTTGCATTATTCTACTTTTAAAACCTTAGCACTTGTATCAAATTCTCCTTTTTTTCCAACTGTTGAAGTTTCTAGAAATTTGGATTTTGAAAATTTTCCTATTAAACACTCCTTTTTTATCCCCAAATTGAAAGAATAAAGTTTTGAAACCCTCACTTCCCCTGAAGTTGTAGGCTGGTTTAGACTTGAAATCTTGGAATATTTTCCTACTTTGGGCCTTCCTACCCCTCCTCCTATCAAAGTTGTTGTGACTAAAGAAGAGGAAACCACTTTTCCTTTCAACCCTATATCGTCTTCCTACAAGATTCAACTTCTTCCCATGAAGACTAAAACCTCTCTTTTCAAGCTCCGTTTTTCTCCTAACATCCAAGCTGCAGTTGTACTTGTCAAAATTCCATATTCTCCTTGTTCTCCTACAATTCACAACCCAATTGAATGTGAAAATCCTCCTAGAAATAGGATGGATGCNCTTCATAATCCTACCCATATACCATCCAATACCACTCCTCTCACCGCATGCCACATGTATGCCACTTTCCTGATATCACTCCTCTCATCACACGCCAATTGTATGCAACTTTCCTGATACCTCCCTACCGCGTATCCACTCTATCGCTCACCTATTTCCACCTATTCTACACTCCACCTACTTTGCATATCTGAATCCCCTCCTTACACCTGTCACCTTCACTCAATTCTCTCTCCATATTTGACACCAATGCCACATCCTCGAGTCCATAACCAATCATAACTTTCCCCCATGAGCATCTGGTAGACACCTATTCCAATAAAAGAGCCACACCGAGTTATGCTGGCGGGTTACCAGTGCAACCATCCTCTTTTGACTCCAAGATGTTTCCTAGCACAATTATTCAAAGAAACAGATGGCAAAGATCAACATGAAGGAATAATAAGAAGAGGAGATGTGCCCAAGTGACAACACTTCATGACAGTTATCTTTGATGGAGTTGTTACCGATAGGCTCCTTGGTTCTAGAAATCTGTTAGATTCACCTTGTACAAATGTTAGATGGATAGATTTAGCGGGGAATCCTAGGCTAGAGAGGCCAAATTGCATAGAAGCTATGATCTACTGTTTATATTATAAATATATTAGAAGAATGTTTGAAGAGGTTTGAATGGTTGAGCAGAGCTCCCTATGCTGTTATATTTTGATTTAACATAGATATGTCTGTTTTTATGTATTGGACTTGAGAAATATTAGTTAATGGAAGTCAACCTCTTATCATCACCTTGTTTCTTTCTACTCTAAAATCTCATTACTGGAGGATCCTTATGAGTTGTCATAGCTATATTTTAATAGTTGTTTGATTATTTTACTTCTATAAACATTTTCAGTGTTTTGAGTTTAGTTTCAAGAGGTTTTTGTAACTGATCTTTTATTCACCTAGCTTCTATAAGGCCTGATGCTCACATCATACTATTTCATTTTCTCACCAATTCTTCCATCTGTCCATACTTACCCTCAAAACCCTGACTGAAATTAGTTAAAACCTCATTTTCTTATGCATACTAGCCCATATTCCTGTGTTGAAATGTCCATACGCTGAGTTTTGACCATTTGACCCTCTTTCACAAATGTTACGTTTATAAATATTTTGATGGGTATTGGGCTTATCCTGTTGCAATATGAGGGTAAATATTAGTGCTAACATTCTTGGTTCCATTTCCGGGGAATGAATTGAATAAATTTCCCTGGGATTGAACGACAAAGAAAGACTAATTATGAAGGTGCATTAGAAATGAACATTTTCAAGATTGCAGATTTCACCTGGCGACTCTATTGTTTCAACTATGGCTCATAAAGGAAGATACACGAGGTCCACTCCAAACCTACCTCTCGCTACACCTGAAACTGACCCAGAGAAGATAATAAACAAGGGAAAAGCTTCTCAAGAAGGCTTTTCTATTTCTCCATCAGGTACTTCTAGCCATTTGCATTATTCTACTTTTAAAACCTTAGCACTTGTATCAAATTCTCCTTTTTTGCCAACTGTTGAAGTTTCTAGAAATTTGGATTTTGAAAATTTTCCTGTTAAACACTCCTTTTTTATCCCCAAATTGAAATAATAAAGTTTTGAAACCCTCACTTCCCCTGAAGTTGTAGGCTGGTTTAGACTTAAAATCTTGGAATATTTTCCTACTTTGGGCCTTCCTACCCCTCCTCCTATCAAAGTTGTTGTGACTAAAGAAGAGGAAACCACTTTTCCTTTCAACCCTATATTGTCTTCCTACAAGATTCAACTTCTTCCTATGAAGACTAAAACCTCTCTTTTCAAGCTCCGTTTTTCTCCTAACATCCAAGCTGTAGTTGTACTTGTCAAAATTCCATATTCTCCTTGTTCTCCTACAATTCACAACCCAATTGAATGTGAAAATCCTCCTAGAAATAGGATGGATGCCATAGTGGATGCAAGGTATGCCCCTATTATTTTACCTCAACCTATGAATGCTCTCCCAGTTGGAGATTACCTTAAGTACATGCCTACATTCACTGGGGAGGAAGACAAAACCACAGAAGAACATCTTGCAACTTTTTATAGTTATGAAAATAATCTTAACATTGAAAATGAAGATGTATGGATGAGAGTATTTGTACAAAACCCTTATGGTGAGGCTAGAAAGTGGTTTAGGGGTTTGACTCCTGGATCTATTGCTAGGATTGAGGCTTTGGATGATGCCTTCTTGAGGAATTGGGGGGATAAAAAGGATTTCCTTTATTACATTACATAATCTGGATCACTTAAGAGGAAAGAAGGGGAATATGTTTTTGACTTCTAAAAAAGATTTAATAAAATGTACAACAAGATAACCACTAAAATAAAGCCCACAAAAACCTCTGCCAAGATTACCTATGCCAGTGCTTTTGACACTGAGTTCTGTCTCCTATTGAGAGAAAGAATATCTACCTCTTTAGCTCATATGCAATATGCAACCTTAGAAGTAGAATCTAATATATTGGCAGTTAACAAGATTAGGGGAAAATATGATAGAGACAGAAGAAAAGGTAGGGCTGAAGCTTCAACCTTTGATTCTCCTACTTTCCACCCTCAAGTTGATGAGCTGACCAAACTGGTAAAGTCTCTTTCTGATGAAATGGAAAAGTTGAATCTTGAAGGAAAACATAACTATAGGAACACACAAAATGCTGATAATAGAGGTAATTTCAGAAGACCAAAAAATGCCCCTCAGGTCCTCCCAAGAGACCAAAGGAATAGGGACAGGGATGATAAAAAAGTCCAAGCTCCTCTCTGTTGACGATTAAAAATTGTAATTTTTTTTTTTCCCGCAAAGTATTGCTAAAGCCTATTATTATAAGCTAAAAGGATAAATAATACTAGTAGGTGGGACCCCCTTGTAGATTGGGAGATAATATCTGGCTCTTATTTGATGTTTGTGCCACTGTTCGACACTGCTTATATGGTTGATGAGATCTTATTGGCGATGGATTGGGATTATAATGTGTTGGTTCTATGTGCGACAAGTGAATGTTGGGTAAGGCATGTTTTGTTCTGAGCTCTAATCGCATGTTACGATTTCCTATGTTATCCATTGCTACTATTACTATCTGTTCCTAGACTCATTACTTTGACACCTGCACACCATATATGTTAGTAACAATACTAAAGAGAAGTTGGAAAAAGGAAAAAGCAATATAAACAAATGCAAAGGGAAGGAATTAAACTATGCTATATACTACTGTACATGCATTGAAATTTAAATGGCCGTTGTTAACCCTAGCAATAAGCTAATAGTTATGTGATTTTTTGAGTTATATGAAGTGGTGATTTATGTTATGGCATAATTTTGATATGGGTTGCGCTATTGGTTTTAGTGGGTGATGGTTTCGATACATGGTTTAATTAATTGATTTAATGGGAATCTTTCTAGCATGTAATAAGGAATTAATGGACGGGGATGGAGGCGACACACATTTACTGCACGTCACCCATACTCCTTCCACTAGCCTCCACCCTAGTTAGGATATTGTTCAACTATGTTTGCTGTGGTTATGCTCTGAATTTCAAGAAGAGGGATAACCGATCATCCAACTCGCATTTTAAAGTGTTTTTGATTACAGGTATGCCGTTTTTTTTCCATCCATGAGTCTGCTCTGGTTATGAAATAGATATTGGCTCAGATGTATGGGTTTGTGATTTCCTTAAGTAAGGAAACTATGTTAAATTGTGATTTTTTTGGAATGAATCGTTGGTGGCTTTCACTGCAATAATGTTTGGAGTCACAGTGTTATTGGTCATCCTGAGTGTTAGCATCCATAAAGACTCTCTGACATCCTTACTAGTTTTAATTGGAGGGTTTCGTTGGTATAGAATGGCTGGCTGTATTCACACATTAGTATCCCATACCCAGTCTTGGATTTTATGGGGTTTAATGGGTTTGAAGCACTTTGTGTCACTACACATTGTTCACTTAGGCATTGGGTTGTTCATGCTACTAATGGTCACACAATGGGTTATACTACTTCCTCTAGGCTCTGTTTCATCTCAACGTTGTTAGTTGGTTGGATGGGAGAGTCACGAGGGTTATACCCTCTGTGTGCTAAGTATCATTACAAGGCCAAGATGGAACCTTTCTCCTTTGTTCATAACTTCTCTTATCACGAGATTTTTCACCCTATCCACGAAGTCAATTGTGGTTTTCACTATGTATACACCATTGGTCTCATAGGTTTTCACCATGAAGAGAAGTTGACTCTAGTCTCCCTGTGTTGGTCCAAAGAGAAAACCCTATTGGCAATGACAAAGGGGGAGATTGTTGGCATATTTATTACGGGCAGACAAAAGGTAGATTATTTGTTTTTCATTGATGGCAAGCTCAACCTGACGATGATGAACAAGAGAAAGTGGCAAGACCAACAATGCAACGATGATCGCATGGCAAGATCAGAAGCGTAAACTCCATTTTGGAGTTTCGGATACTGAGAGTTGAAGGAGTCAAGAGTCGAGACTCTTCATCACAGGAGTCCCGAAGTTGCAAAATGCAAAATGCTGAAATCCCGAAACAGACACATCAAACCATGACTTAATCTCCATTTTAGAGTTTCGGATATCGGGAGTTGGAGGAGTCAAGAGTTGAGACTCTTCATCACAGGAGTCTCGAAGTTGCGAAATGCGAAACGTCGAAATCTAGAAATAGGAACATCAAACCATGACTTAATCTCCATTTCAAAGTTTAAGATACTGGGAGTTGGAGGAGTCAAGATTCGAGACTCTTCATCACAGGAGTCCTGAAGTTGCGAAATCGCGAAATGCCGAAATGCAAAAAACACCTTTTGCTGTAGGTTTCGGATACCAGGAGTTGGAGTGTCGAAACACTTCACCATAGGAATGTCGAAATGCCAAAATATGAAATGCTAAAGGAATTTTATTTAGGCTTGATGGAGCATCAATATATCTCATCACAAGGAATGCCGAAATGCCAAAATATCGAAATGCGAAATGGCAAAATCAATGCGAGACCCTGTGCTTGTAATCCATCGGTGTTGGATACTTGGAAATCTGATCGAAGGGCTACTGTTGCTCTTCAAGATTAATTGTTCAGTTACGATTCAATGATCAGAATCGAAACATGGTTCTTGGACGGTTGGCATTTCAGTTTTCTGAAGCGTTGTTCTAGGGATTTGNTGGCTCATAAAGGAAGATACACGAGGTCCACTCCAAACCTACCTCTCGCTACACCTGAAACTGACCCAGAGAAGATAATAAACAAGGGAAAAGCTTCTCAAGAAGGCTTTTCTATTTCTCCATCAGGTACTTCTAGCCATTTGCATTATTCTACTTTTAAAACCTTAGCACTTGTATCAAATTCTCCTTTTTTGCCAACTGTTGAAGTTTCTAGAAATTTGGATTTTGAAAATTTTCCTGTTAAACACTCCTTTTTTATCCCCAAATTGAAATAATAAAGTTTTGAAACCCTCACTTCCCCTGAAGTTGTAGGCTGGTTTAGACTTAAAATCTTGGAATATTTTCCTACTTTGGGCCTTCCTACCCCTCCTCCTATCAAAGTTGTTGTGACTAAAGAAGAGGAAACCACTTTTCCTTTCAACCCTATATTGTCTTCCTACAAGATTCAACTTCTTCCTATGAAGACTAAAACCTCTCTTTTCAAGCTCCGTTTTTCTCCTAACATCCAAGCTGTAGTTGTACTTGTCAAAATTCCATATTCTCCTTGTTCTCCTACAATTCACAACCCAATTGAATGTGAAAATCCTCCTAGAAATAGGATGGATGCCATAGTGGATGCAAGGTATGCCCCTATTATTTTACCTCAACCTATGAATGCTCTCCCAGTTGGAGATTACCTTAAGTACATGCCTACATTCACTGGGGAGGAAGACAAAACCACAGAAGAACATCTTGCAACTTTTTATAGTTATGAAAATAATCTTAACATTGAAAATGAAGATGTATGGATGAGAGTATTTGTACAAAACCCTTATGGTGAGGCTAGAAAGTGGTTTAGGGGTTTGACTCCTGGATCTATTGCTAGGATTGAGGCTTTGGATGATGCCTTCTTGAGGAATTGGGGGGATAAAAAGGATTTCCTTTATTACATTACATAATCTGGATCACTTAAGAGGAAAGAAGGGGAATATGTTTTTGACTTCTAAAAAAGATTTAATAAAATGTACAACAAGATAACCACTAAAATAAAGCCCACAAAAACCTCTGCCAAGATTACCTATGCCAGTGCTTTTGACACTGAGTTCTGTCTCCTATTGAGAGAAAGAATATCTACCTCTTTAGCTCATATGCAATATGCAACCTTAGAAGTAGAATCTAATATATTGGCAGTTAACAAGATTAGGGGAAAATATGATAGAGACAGAAGAAAAGGTAGGGCTGAAGCTTCAACCTTTGATTCTCCTACTTTCCACCCTCAAGTTGATGAGCTGACCAAACTGGTAAAGTCTCTTTCTGATGAAATGGAAAAGTTGAATCTTGAAGGAAAACATAACTATAGGAACACACAAAATGCTGATAATAGAGGTAATTTCAGAAGACCAAAAAATGCCCCTCAGGTCCTCCCAAGAGACCAAAGGAATAGGGACAGGGATGATAAAAAAGTCCAAGCTCCTCTCTGTTGACGATTAAAAATTGTAATTTTTTTTTTTCCCGCAAAGTATTGCTAAAGCCTATTATTATAAGCTAAAAGGATAAATAATACTAGTAGGTGGGACCCCCTTGTAGATTGGGAGATAATATCTGGCTCTTATTTGATGTTTGTGCCACTGTTCGACACTGCTTATATGGTTGATGAGATCTTATTGGCGATGGATTGGGATTATAATGTGTTGGTTCTATGTGCGACAAGTGAATGTTGGGTAAGGCATGTTTTGTTCTGAGCTCTAATCGCATGTTACGATTTCCTATGTTATCCATTGCTACTATTACTATCTGTTCCTAGACTCATTACTTTGACACCTGCACACCATATATGTTAGTAACAATACTAAAGAGAAGTTGGAAAAAGGAAAAAGCAATATAAACAAATGCAAAGGGAAGGAATTAAACTATGCTATATACTACTGTACATGCATTGAAATTTAAATGGCCGTTGTTAACCCTAGCAATAAGCTAATAGTTATGTGATTTTTTGAGTTATATGAAGTGGTGATTTATGTTATGGCATAATTTTGATATGGGTTGCGCTATTGGTTTTAGTGGGTGATGGTTTCGATACATGGTTTAATTAATTGATTTAATGGGAATCTTTCTAGCATGTAATAAGGAATTAATGGACGGGGATGGAGGCGACACACATTTACTGCACGTCACCCATACTCCTTCCACTAGCCTCCACCCTAGTTAGGATATTGTTCAACTATGTTTGCTGTGGTTATGCTCTGAATTTCAAGAAGAGGGATAACCGATCATCCAACTCGCATTTTAAAGTGTTTTTGATTACAGGTATGCCGTTTTTTTTCCATCCATGAGTCTGCTCTGGTTATGAAATAGATATTGGCTCAGATGTATGGGTTTGTGATTTCCTTAAGTAAGGAAACTATGTTAAATTGTGATTTTTTTGGAATGAATCGTTGGTGGCTTTCACTGCAATAATGTTTGGAGTCACAGTGTTATTGGTCATCCTGAGTGTTAGCATCCATAAAGACTCTCTGACATCCTTACTAGTTTTAATTGGAGGGTTTCGTTGGTATAGAATGGCTGGCTGTATTCACACATTAGTATCCCATACCCAGTCTTGGATTTTATGGGGTTTAATGGGTTTGAAGCACTTTGTGTCACTACACATTGTTCACTTAGGCATTGGGTTGTTCATGCTACTAATGGTCACACAATGGGTTATACTACTTCCTCTAGGCTCTGTTTCATCTCAACGTTGTTAGTTGGTTGGATGGGAGAGTCACGAGGGTTATACCCTCTGTGTGCTAAGTATCATTACAAGGCCAAGATGGAACCTTTCTCCTTTGTTCATAACTTCTCTTATCACGAGATTTTTCACCCTATCCACGAAGTCAATTGTGGTTTTCACTGTGTATACACCATTGGTCTCATAGGTTTTCACCATTAAGAGGAGTTGACTCTAGTCTCCCTGTGTTGGTCCAAAGAGAAAACCCTATTGGCAATGACAAAGGGGGAGATTGTTGGCATATTTATTGCGGGTAGACAAAAGGTAGATTATTTGTTTTTCATTGATGGAAAGCTCAACCTGACGATGATGAACAAGAGAAAGTGGAAAGACCAACAATGCAACGATGATCGCATGGCAAGATCAGAAGCGTAAACTCCATTTTGGAGTTTCGGATACTGAGAGTTGGAGGAGTCAAGAGTCGAGACTCTTCATCACAGGAGTCCTGAAGTTGCAAAATGCAAAATGCTGAAATCCCAAAACAGACACATCAAACCATGACTTAATCTCCATTTTAGAGTTTCGGATATCGGGAGTTGGAGGAGTCAAGAGTTGAGACTCTTCATCACAAGAGTCTCGAAGTTGCGAAATGCGAAACATCGAAATCTAGAAATAGGAACATCAAACCATGACTTAATCTCCATTTCGAAGTTTAAGATACTGGGAGTTGGAGGAGTCAAGAGTCGAGACTCTTCATCACAGGAGTCCTGAAGTTGCGAAATCGCGAAATGCCGAAATGCGAAAAACACCTTTTGGTGTAGGTTTCAGATACCAGGAGTTGGAGTGTCGAAACACTTCACCATAGGAATGTCAAAATGCCAAAATATGAAATGCTAAAGGAATTTTATTTAGGCTTGATGGAGCATCAATATATCTCATCACAAGGAATGCCGAAATGCCAAAATATCGAAATGCGAAATGGAAAAATCAATGCGAGACCCTGTGCTTGTAATCCATCGGTGTTGGATACTTGGAAATCTGATCGAAGGGCTACTGTTTCTCTTCAAGATTAATTGTTCAGTTACGATTCAATGATCAGAATCGAAACATGGTTCTTGGACGGTTGGCATTTCAGTTTTCTGAAGCGTTGTTCTAGGGATTTGAGGGGTAACTAAAGGGTTCGTAGTGCATAAAATAAACATGCAGTGACTATGTGTGGCTGGTGGTTCTGACTGAAAAATGAGTTGAACTATAGAAAGGTAAAACTACAACATGCGTAGTGTGAAGAAAGCTTAGAGATAAGGAACATAAGCTGAACATAAGAGAAAAGGTGAGGAGAGCAGAATGTGAACATATCAAAGAGCATGAGAAGGATAGAGAAAGAACAAATAGAAAGAGACAACAAGTCAATCCTAGTATGAACAGAGTAGAAGAATAGTGTAGCAGAGAAGAATTGCAAAAGAGTGAAGAAGTGGTAAGAATTGATTTATCTGTGTTGTTGGTTATTCAATCATTTATTTGTAATAAGGGTGGTAAGGAGGTGCTAGGAAGAACTGTTGTCCTCATAGGTTCAAGTGGGTTCTTGAACATAGGGAGTTGTAGCTTCCATCTGGTTGCAGCCAGAGAAACCAGGGTGGCAGGGTGGTGCAAGGGAGAACAAGTGTTCTTTATTATACAGGTTGGAGCCTGTGTAACTGGAAGTTGGTGCTTCCATCCAGTTGGTGCTGGAACACTCAGGGAGTTGGTGCTTCCTTCTAGTGGGTGCTAGAGAAATCAGAGAGTTGATGCTTTCACACAAGTTGGAGCTTGTAAAATAGAGGTAGTATCCTCACATTGAGTTGGTGCTCAATTATAGATGATGTACATAACTTAAAAGGCTGCCCATCATTCCGAAGAAGAAGAGGTTTTCTCCCTTTATGGGTTTCCTCATGAAAATATATCTCTGTGTATATATTATGTGTGACTGATGCTCATTATTTATGTTGTCCATATGTTGTATACTATTGATGATCACTTGAAGAAAGATTAAGAATTTTTTAATAGACTTAAAATTGTTTAATCACAATAACAACTAATTCACCCCCCCCTCCCTCTCAATTGTCTTAGTAATTTCAACAATTGATATCAGAGAAGGTTCCTTTTATTTAAAGGTATATCTGTAAGCTTAAACATGACAATTCATGAAGGGACTTCAACCAGTAAGCCTCCTCTGTTTGATAGAACAAATTTCTCCTTTTGGAAGGTTAGAATGCGAACATATCTAATGGCCTTAGATGTTGATGTTTGGGATGTAGTAGAGACTGGATACATAAATCTTGTTGTGCTAGCTTCCAAGGATGATAAGTTACAATTTAGCTTTAATTCTAAGGGAATGAATGCTATCTTGAATGGACTTCCATAAGCCAAGTTTGTAAAGGTGTTGCATCTTCAAACTGCCAAAGAAATGTGGGATAAACTTATTAGCAGCTATGAAGGAAATGAGAAAGTAAAAGATGCCAAACTTCAAACATTTATGTTGAAGTTTGAACAACTAAATATGAATGAAGATGAAACAGTTAGAAAGTGTTTTTTAAGATTTGAAGAACTTGTGAATGCCATGAAGGGTCTTGGTGAGAAGTTTGAAGAATCAATTTTAGTTCAGAAGATTTTAAGATCTTTGCCTGATAAATTTAATCCAAAAGTCTCTGCAATAGAAGAAGTAAATGATCTTAAAACTCTGTCCATTGATCAACTCCTAGGAAATTTAACTGCATATGAAATGAGAATCAACATAGATAAATCCATTACTAGAGAAGCATATTTT
>JZKD02S2225559.1:12649-29462 GCA_000966675.3 Picea glauca
TCAATGTTTATGCTGTTGTCTATGTGTATTTCGCATAAGTAATCCTTAATTTATGTGTTGCAAATTGATCCTGTTGCTTTAAACACATAACATTTCACTTGCAATAATTATTCAATTTTTTCAAGTCTTCTTCATTTTTAGATCATCTATCATCCACAAGATGACATCTAGTGGTGGCTCTAGTGGCACTGGAAGTGCTTCCTCTTTTCAGTCTTCATCATCGTCAGTGATTGGTAGCTTATATAGCCACCATATCCCTGTCCAATATACCACAAATCCCACCAAAGTCATTAAAAAGTATGGTATTTTTCAATTTGAAGAAGACGCCACAACCACACCGTGGCATGTGTCCTCTCCTCTTAACCTAACACCTACTACTCATCCACTTCCTAAATTTAAGGAGCATCTTCCTAGGTTTTCAGGAAATAACACTGTCACTACAAACAAACACCTAGTGGCATTTTCTAATGCTTGTAATAACATAGGAGCTAATGACAATGATACTTGCATGCCCTTATTTGTAAATTCCTTGGAAGAAAAGGCTGCAGCCGACTTCTTTGACTTCCTCCTAAGATTATTTCTACTTGGGAGGAGTTAATCTATTGGTTCAGATCCACTTATGGACAATCTAAAATCCCAGCTGAGAAGTTACATGAGTATAATAACATTACCTATAAGGATGGTGAGACCATCAAGTCCTTCAACTTGCGTTTCAGCAAGTTATACAATCAAATCCCAGAACTTATTTGGGCTCAGAACCAAGCTACTTTCATGCATTAGTACAATGCATTACCTTCCCACTACTGTCATAGGCTCGAGAAAAAATCTATTGATAATCTTGGTTCCTCTCTTCATGCTTGTTCAGAGTATGAAGAACAACTTGAAAGAACTAGTCTTCCCCAGGGAGAATCGGTTAGACAGATAGACATGTCTGCCCTTTTACAGCTAGTACAAGACATGAACAATCATACGATAGTGTATGAGCGGAAAGGAACTCTCACCCCTGGGGCTTCATCTTCTTCTATGCCCCCCTTTAGAAATCCAGTTGAAAACAATTTTCAGCCTAAAGCTATCTTGCCTCGAAGTTGGTGTAACTTCTGCGAGGAACACCATGATGAAACCACATGTGAGGTAAATAAGAGTGCTAGAGATAAGATATTTGGTAAGCGACTAGAATCTACCATCGCTGTCCCTAGAATTTTCAGAGCTAGAGGACCTCATGGCCATCAATACTAGGAACAAAGTCTATTCTCCCAAGGGAAAATTTGATCCTCCCTATAGTTCTTCTAGCCCGAGCTCATACTCACCCACTTCTACTGTCCAGGGTCCTAAAGTTCCTGAGAGTAAATTTATTTAGAGGTGTTAATCTATCTTTGATAGTTTGTGTAGACTTGTTTGTTTGTGAATTAGTTTTCATGACTGACAAAGGATATTGTGCAGAGTCGAGTGGGAAACAATATGTGGAAAGTTGATCCAACTTTTAGAGTTCAATTTTGATTTTCTATTAGAGGTCCTTTTGTATGTTTCATCGGGGATGTCTAAGGTTGACTTTGGTCCTAAATTTCTGCATGAAATTTTGTAAAGAGAGTGTCTCTTTGGTGAATTGGAATGAAATAAAGGATTGATTTATGTCTCATCTGTCTTGATGATCATCTTGGTGTATTCAATTTTGTCTCTACATTTATTTCAACAATTGTTATATTCAGAAAATCATATAAAAAGTGAATTTCTAGCAAGCATTTAATTTATAAAAGACTAGCCTAATCACTCGTAATTAACACTTGTGAGTTTAGATGTTATTTTTGTTGGATATAAATATAGGGTGATATTCCCGTCTATTTTTCTTTAGCGAAGAAGAATATGAAAATGGTTGAGTAAGATCATGTCATATATTTTCCTTAACATTTCTTTGGGAACCATACCGAGGAGATCTTCGATATTTCTCTGGTTAAGTTTTATACTCGATTTTCATCGATACATCTATTTTTTTGATATTGAATCTTTGACTATTTTATTTTTTAATGACTGTGCTTGTTGCAAGGAAACCCAATATTGAGCCCGGTCTTCAATATCAGACAAGCATTGCTTCCAATATGTTTAATACCATTTTAGACACTACTAAAACCCGTGCTGAGCTTAACCATTCATGGGAAGCAAGAGCAAGATATGAATTCCAAAGAAGGTTGGGAAGATAGACATAGACAGATTAGAAATCAATAGTAACCTTCTTGTTTCTTCAGTTTTGGCCTTTCTTTCATGTCCTTAAACTCTCATGCTTCTAGAAGAAGAAGAGGCTTATCACTTGAAATCAATCCTATTACTGAAATAGGAAGAAGGAACATTGTGTTATCTTCCCAACAAAGTGATCTAAGGAGAACTTTGTATGATTCATCCAGTTCGTCTTTCTTTCCCTCATCTATCATCCACAAGATGCCATCTAGTGGTGGCTTTGGTGGCACTGGAAGTGCTTCCTCTTTTCATTATTCATCATCGTCAATGATTGGTATTTTATATAGCCACCATATCCCTATCCAATATACCACAAATCCCACCAAAGTCATTAAAAAGTATAGGATTTTTCAATTTGAAGAAGACGCCACAACCACACTGTGGAATGTGTCCTCTCCTCTCAACCTAACACCTGTTACTCGTCCACTTCCTAAATTTAAAGAGCATCTTCCTAGGTTTTCAAGAAATAACACTGTCACTACAAACAGACACCTAGTGGCATTTTCTAATGCTTGTCATAACATAGGAGCTAATGACAATGATACTTGCATGCGCTTATTCGTAAATTCCTTGGAAGAAAAGGCTACGACCAACTTCTTTGACCTTCCTCCTAAGATTATTTCTACTTGGGAGGAGTTAACCTATTGGTTCATATCCACTTATGGAAAATCTAAAAGCCCAGCCGAGAAGTTACAGGAGTATAATAACATTACCTATAAGGATGGTGAGACCATCAAGTCCTTCAACTTGCATTTCAACAAGTTATACAATCAAATCCCAGAACTTATTTTGGCTTAGAGCCAAGCTGCTTTCATGCATTAGTACAATGCATTACCTTCCCACTACTGTCATAGGCTCGAGGAAAAATCCATTGATAATCTCGGTTCTGCTCTGCATGCTTGTTTGGAGTATGAAGAACAACTTGAAATAACTAGTCTTTCCCAGGGAGAATTGGTTAGACATATAGACACGTCCTTCGTTTTACAACTATTACAAGACATGAACAATCGTATGATAACGTATGAGTGGAAAGGAGCTTTCACCCCTAGAGATTCATCTTCTTCTACACCACCCTTTAGAAATCCAGTTGAAAATAATTTTCAACCTAAATCTATCTTTCCTCGAAGTTGGTGTAACTTCTGCGAGGAAAACCACGAGGAAACCACATGTGAGGTAAAGAAGAGTGCTAGAGATGAGATATTTGGTAAGAAACCAGAATCTACCATCATTTTCCTAGACTTTGCAGAGCAAGAAGACGTCATGGTCATCAATACTAGGAACAAAGCCTATGCTCCCAAGGGAAAATTTGATCCTCCCCATAGTTCTTCTATCCCGAGCTAATATTCACCAACTTCTACTGTCCAGGTTCCTAAAGTTCCTAAGAGTAAAGTTTTTCATAGGTGTTGATTTATCTTATATAGTTTGTGTAGACTTGTTTGTTTGTGAATTAGTTTTCATGACTGACAAAGGCTATTGTGCAGAATCGAGTGGGCAACAATCTGTGGCAAGATGATCCAACTTTCAGAGTTCAATTTTGATTTTTTGTCAGAGGTCCTTTTGTATGTTTCATCGGGGATGTCTAAGTTTGACTTTGGTCCTAAATTTCCGGATGAAATTTTGTAAAGAGAGTGACTCTTTGGTGAGTTGGAATGAAATAAAGGATTGCTTTATGTCTCATCTGTCTTGATTATCATCTTGGTGTATTTACTTCTGTCTCTACATTTATTTCAACAATTGTTATATTCAGAAAGTTATATAAAAAGTGAATTTCCAGTAATCTTTTTATTTATAAAAGACTAGCCTAAGCACTCATAATTAATACTTGTGAGTTAGGATGTTATTTTTGTTGGCTATAAACATAGGGTGATATTCCTGTCTATTATTCTTTAGAAAAGAAGAATCTGAAAATGCTTGAGTAAGATCATGTCATATCATTTCCTCAACATTTATTTGGCGACCATACTGGGGAGATCTTCGATATCTCTCTAATTAATTTTTATACTCGATTTTCATCGATACATCTATTTTTTTTTTTATATTGATTCTTTGACTGCTTTATTTTTTAATGACCGTGCTTATTGCAAGGCAGCCCACTATTGAGCAAGGCCTTCAAGATCAGACAAGCATTGCTTCGAATATGTTTAATACCATTTTAGACACTTCTAAAATCCATGCTGAGCTTAACCATTGATGGGAAGAAATTGAGCGAGATATGAATTCCCAAGAACGTTGGGAAGATAGACATAGACAACTTAGAAATCAACAATAATCTTCTTGTTACTTTAGTTTTGGCCTTTCTTTCATGTCCTTAGAATCTCCTGCTTCTAGAATAAGAAGAGGCTTATCACTTGAAATCAATGCTATTACTGAAATAGGAAGAAGGAACAATGTGTTATCTTCCCAACAAAGTGATCTAAGGAGAACTTTGTATGATTCATCCAGTTTGTCTTTCTTTCTCTCATCTATCATTCACAAGATGACATCTAGTGGTGGCTCTGGTGGCACTAGAAGTGCTTCCTCTTTTCAGTCTTCATCATTGTCAGTGATTGGTAGCTTATATAGCCACCATATCCCTATCCAATATACCATAAATCCCACAAAAGTCATTAAAAAGTATGGGATTTTTCAATTTGAAGAAGACACCAAAACCACACCATGGAATGTGTCGTCTCCTCTTAATCTACCACCTACTACTCATCCACTTTCTAAATTTAAAGAGCATCTTCCTAGGTTTTCAGGAAATAACACTGTCACTACAAACATACACCTAGTGGCATTTTCTATTGCTTGTCATAACATAGAAGCTAATGACAATGATACTTTCATGCGCTTATTCCTAAATTCCTTGGAAGAAAAGGTTGTAGCCGAATTCTTTGACCTTCCTCCTAATATTATTTCTACTTGGGAAGAATTAATATATTGGTTCAGATCCACTTATGGACAATCTAAAATTCCAACCGAGAAGTTACAGGAGTATAATAAGGTTATCTATAAGGATGGTGGGACCATCAAGTCCTTCAAATTGCGTTTCACAAAGTTATACAATCAAATCCTAGAACTTATTCGAGCTCATAACTAAGCCACTTTCATGCATTACCTTCCCACTACTATCATAGGCTCGAGTAAAAATCCATTGATAATCTTGGTTCTGCTCTGCATGCTTGTTCAGAGTATGAAGAACAACTTGAAAGAACTAGTCTTCCCCAGGGAGAATCGTTTAGACATACAAACAGGTCCTCCCTTTTACAACTATTACAAGACATGAACAATCGTATGATAGCGTATGAGCGCAAAGGAACTCTCACCCCTAGAGCTTCAGAGGTCCTTTTGTATGTTTCATCGGGGATGTCTAAGTTTGACTTTGGTCCTAAATTTCTGGATGAAATTTTGTAAAGAGAGTGACTCTTTGGTGAATTGGAATGAAATAAAGGATTGCTTTATGTCTCATCTGTCTTGATTATCATCTTGGTGTATTTACTTCTGTCTCTACATTTATTTCAGAAATTGTTATATTCAGAAAATCATATAAAAAGTGAATTTCCAACAAGAGTTTTATTTATAAAAAACTAGCCTAAGCACTCGTAATTAATACTTGTGAGTTATGATGTTATTTTTGTTGGCTATAAACATAGGGTGATATTCCCGTCTATTTTTCTTTAGCCAAGAAGAATATGAAAATGCTTGAGTAAGATCATGTCATATCTTTTCCTCAACATTTATTTGGTGACCATACTGGGGAGATCTTCGATATCTCTCTGGTTAATTTTTATACTCGATTTTCATCGATACATCTATTTTTTTTATATTGATTCTTTGACTGTTTTATTTTTTAATGATTGTGCTTGTTGTAAGGCAACCCAATATTGATCCCGGTCTTCAAGATCAGATAAGAATTGCTTCRAATATGTTTAATACCATTTTAGACACTGTTAAAACCCATGCTGAGCTTAACCATTCATGGGAAGCAACTGAGGGAGATATGAATTCCCAAGAATGTTGGGAAGATAGACATGGACAACTTAGAAATCAACAGTAACGTTCTTGTTTCTTCAGTTTTGGCCTTTCTTTCATGTCCTTAAACTCTCATGCTTCTAGAAGAAGAAGAGGCTTATCACTTGAAATCAATCCTATTACTAAAATAGGAAGAAGGAACGTTGTTTTATCTTCCCAACAAAGTGATCTAAGGAGAACTTTGTATGATTCATCCAATTCGTCTTTCTTTCCCTCATCTATCATCCACAAGATGACATCTAGTGGTGGCTTTGGTGGAACTGGAAGTGCTTCCTCTTTTCAGTCTTCATTGTCGTCAATGATTGGTAGCTTATATAGCCACCATATCCCTATCCAATATACCACAAATCCCGCCAAAGTCATTAAAAAGTATGGGATTTTTCAATTTGAAGAAGACGCAACAACCACACCGTGGCATGTGTCCTCTCCTCTTAACCTAACACCTGCTACTCATCCACTTCCTAAATTTAAAGAGCATCTTCCTAGGTTTTCAGGAAATAACATTGTCACTACAAACAAACGCCTAGTGGCATTTTCTAATGCTTGTCATAACATAGGAGCTAATGAAAATGATACTTGCATGCACTTATTCATAAATTCCTTGGAAGAAAAGGCTGCGACTGACTTCTTTGACCTTCCTCCTAAGATTATTTCTACTTGGGAGGAGTTAATATATTGGTTCAGATCCACTTATGGAAAATATAAAATCCCAACCGAGAAGTTACAGGAGTATAATAAAGTTACCTATAAGGATGGTGATACCATCAAGCCCTTCAACTTCCATTTCACCAAGTTATACAATCAAATCCCATAACTTATTCGGGCTCAAAAATAATCTGCTTTCATGCATTAGTACAATGCATTACCTTCCCACTACTGTCATAGGCTTGAGGAAAAATCCATTGATAATCTCAGTTTCGCTCTGCATGCTTGTTCAGAGTATGAAGAACAACTTGAAATAACTAGTCTTCCCTAGGGAGAATTGGTTAGACATATAGACATGTCCTCCATTTTACAGCTATTACAAGACATGAACAATCGTATGATAGCATATAAGCAGAAAGGAACTTTCACCCCTGGAGCTTCATCTTCTTCTACACCCCCCTTTAGAAATCTAGTTGAAAATAATTTTCAGCCTAAAGCTATATTTCCTTGAAGTTGGTGTAACTTCTGTGAGGAACACCACGAGGAAACCACATGTGAGGTAAAGAAGAGTGCTAGAGATAAGATATTTGGTAAGCAACCAGAATCTACCATCATTGTCCTAGACTTTGCAGAGTGAGAAGATGTCATGGTCATCAATACTAGGAACAAAGCCTATGCTCCCAAGGGAAAATTTGATCCTCCCCATAGTTCTTCTAGCCTGAGCTTATATTGACCAATTTCTACTATCCAGGTTCCTAAAGTTCCTAAGAGTAAAGTTTTTCATAGGTGTTGATTTATCTTATATAGTTTGTGTAGGCTTGTTTGTTTGTGAATTAGTTTTCATGACTGACAAAGGCTATTGTGTAGAATCGAGTGGGCAACAATCTGTGGCAAGCTGATCCAACCTTCAGAGTTCAATTTTGATTTTCTGTCAGAGGTCCTTTTGTATGTTTCATTGGGGATGTCTAAGTTTGACTTTGGTCCTAAATTTTTGGATGAAATTTTGTAAAGAGAGTGACTCTTTGGTGAGTTGGAATGAAATAAAGGATTGCTTTATGTCTCATTTGTCTTGATTATCATCTTGGTGTATTTATTTCTGTCTCTACATTTATTTCAACAATTGTTGTATTCAGAAAATCATATAAAAAGTGAATTTCCAGCAATCTTTTTATTTATAAAAGACTAGCCTAAGCACTCATAATTAATACTTGTGAGTTAGGATGTTATTTTTGTTGGCTATAAACATAGGGTGATATTCCCATCTATTATTATTTAGCCAAGAAGAATCTGAAAATTATTGAGTAAGATCATGTAATATCATTTCCTCAACATTTATTTGGCGACCATACTGGGGAGATCTTCGATATCTCTCTGGTTAATTTTTATACTCGATTTTCATCGATACATCTATTTTTTTTTATATTGATTCTTTGACTGTTTTATTTTTTAATGACCGTGCTTGTTGCAAGGAAACACAATATTGAGCAAGGTCTTCAAGATCAGACAATCATTGCTTCAAATATGTTTAATACCATTTTAGACACTTCTAAAACCCATGCTGAGCTTAACCATTGATGGGAAGCAATTGAGCGATAAATGAATTCCCAAGAACGTTGGGAAGATAGACATAGACAACTTAGAAATCAACAATAATCTTCTTGTTTCTTTAGTTTTGGCCTTTCTTTCATGTCCTTAGACTCTCGTGCTTCTAGAAGAAGAAGAGGCTTATCACTTGAAATCAATCCTATTACTGAAATAGGAAGAAGGAACGTTGTGTTATCTTCCCAACAAAGTGATCTAAGGAGAACTTTGTATGATTCATCCAGTTCGTCTTTCTTTCTCTCATCTATCATCCACAAGATGACATCTAGTGGTGGCTCTGGTGGCACTAGAAGTGCTTCCTCTTTTCAGTCTTCATCACTGTCAGTGATTGGTAGCTTATATAGACACCATATCCCTATCCAATATACCACAAATCCCACCAAAGTCATTAAAAAGTATGGGATTTTTCAATTTGAAGAAGACACCAAAACCACACCATGGCATGTGTCGTCTCCTCTTAATCTAACACCTACTACTTGTCCACTTCCTAAATTTAAAGAGCATCTTCCTAGGTTTTCAGGAAATAACACTGTCACTACAAACATACAACTAGTGGCATTTTCTAATGCTTGTCATAACATAGAAGCTAATGACAATGATACTTTCATGTGCTTATTCATAAATTCCTTGGAAGAAAAGGTTGTAGCCGACTTCTTTGACCTTCCTCCTAATATTATTTCTACTTGGGAGGAATTAATATATTGGTTCAGATCCACTTATGGACAATCTAAAAGTCCAACCGAGAAGTTACAGGAGTATAATAACGTTACCTATAAGGATGGTGGGACCATCAAGTCCTTCAACTTGTGTTTCAAAAAGTTATACAATCAAATCCTAGAACTTATTCGAGATTAGAACTAAGCCACTTTCATGCATTACCTTCCCACTACTATCATAGGCTCGAGGAAAAATCCATTGATAATCTCGGTACTGCTCTGCATGCTTGTTCAAAGTATGAAGAACAACTTGAAAGAACTAGTCTTCCCCAGGGAGAATTGGTTAGACATACAAACATGTCCTCCCTTTTACAGCTATTACAAGACATGAACAAATGTATGATAGCATATGAGTGGAAAGGAACTCTCACCCCTAGAGCTTCATCTTCTTCTGCACCCCCCTTTAGAAATCCAGTTGAAAATAATTTTCAGCCTAAAGCTATCTTTCCTCGAAGTTGGTGTAACTTCTGCGAGGAAAACCACGAGGAAACCACATTTGAGGTAAAGAAGAGTGCTATAGATAAGATATTTGGCAAGCGACCAGAATCTACCATCACTGTCCTAGACTTTGCAGAGCCATAACACGTCATGGTCATCAACACTAGGAACAAAGCCTATGCTCCCAAGGGAAAATTTGATCCTCCCATAGTTCTTCTAGCCCGAGCTGATATTCACCCACTGCTACTATCCAGGTTCCTAAAGTTCCTGAGAGTAAATTTTTTCAGAGGTGTTGATTTATCTTATATAGTTTGTGTAGAATTGTTTGTTTGTGAATTAGTTGTCATGACTGACAAAGGCTATTGTGCATAGTCAAGTGGGAAACAATCTGTGGCAAGCTGATCCAACTTTTAGAGTTCAATTTTGATTTTTTGTCAGAGGTCCTTTTGTATGTTTCATTGAGGATGTCTAAGTTTGACTTTGGTTCTAAATTTCTGGATGAATTTTTTTAAAGAGAGTGACTCTTTGGTGAATTGGAATGAAATAGAGCATTGCTTTATGTCTCATATGTCTTGATTATCATCTTGGTGTATTTACTTTTGTCTCTACATTTATTTCAGAAATTGTTATATTCAGAAAATCACATAAAAAGTGAATTTCCAACAAGATTTGTATTTATAAAAGACTAGCCTAAGCACTCGTAATTAATACTTGWGAGTTAGGATGTTATTKTTGTTGGCTATAAACATAGGGTGATATTCCCGTCTATTTTTCTTTAGCCAAGAAGAATCTGAAAATGCTTGAGTAAGATCATGTCACATCTTTTCCTCAACATTTATTTGGTGACCATACTGGGGAGATCTTTGATATCTCTCTGTTTAATTTTTATACTTGATTTTCATCGATACATCTATTTTTTTTGATATTGATTCTTTGACTGTTTTATTTTTTAATGACTATGCTTGTTGTAAGGCAACCCAATATTGAGCCCGGTCTTCAAGATCAGACAAGAATTGCTTCGAATATGTTTAATACCATTTTAGACACTGTTAAAACCCATGCTGAGCTTAACCATTCATGGGAAGCAAYTGAGGGAGATATGAATTCCCAAGAATGTTGGGAAGATAGACATAGACAACTTAGAAATCAAYAGTAACCTTCTTGTTTCTTTAGTTTTGGCCTTTCCTTCATGTCCTTAGWCTCTCATGCTTCTAGAAGAAGAAGAGGCTTATCACTTGAAATCAATCCTATTACTGAAATAAGAAGAAGGAACGTTGTTTTATCTTCCCAATAAAGTGATCTAAGGAGAACTTTGTATGATTCATCCAGTTCGTCTTTCTTTCCCTCATCTATCATCCACAAGATGACATCTAGTGGTGGCTCTGGTGGCACTGGAAGTACTTTCTCTTTTCAGTCTTCATCATCGTCAGTGATTGGTAGCTTATATAGCCACCATATCCCTGTCCAATATACCACAAATCCCACCAAAGTCATTAAAAAGTATGGGATTTTTCAATTTGATGAAGACACCACAACCACACCATGGCATGTGTCCTCTCCTCTTAACCTAATAACTACTACTCTTCCACTTCCTAAATTTAAAGAGCAACTTCCCAGGTTTTCAGGAAATAACACTGTCACTACAAATAAACACCGAGTGGAATTTTCTAATGCTTGTCATAACATAGGAGCTAATGACAATGATACTTTCATGCACTTATTCATAAATTCCTTTGAAGAAAAGGCTGCGACCGACTTCTTTGACCGTCCTCCTAATATTATTTCTACTTGGGAGGAGTTAATCTATTAGTTTAGATCCACTTATGAACAATCTAAAAGCCCAGCCGAGAAGTTACAAGAGTATAATAACGTTACCTATAAGTATGGTGAGACCATCAAGTCCTTCAACTTGTGTTTCACTAAGATATACAATCAAATCCCAGAACTTATTCGGGCTCATAACCAAGCTAATTTAGTACAATGCATTACCTTCCCACTACTGTCATAGGCTCGAGGAAAAATGCATTGATAATATCAGTTCTGCTCTGCATGCTTGTTCAGAGTATGAAGAACAACTTGAAAGAACTAGTCTTCCCTAGGGAGAATTGGCTAGACAGACATAGATGTCTGCCCTTTTACAACTAGTACAAGACATGAACAATCGCATGATAGTGTATGAGCAGAAAGGAACTCTCACCCCTGAAGCTTCATATTCTTCTGCGCCCCCTTTAGAAATCCAGTTGAAAATAATTTTCAGCCTAAATCTATCTTTCCTCGAAGTTGGTGTAACTTCTGTGAGGAACACCACGAAGAAACCACATGTGAGGTAAAGAAGAGTTCTAGAGATAAGATATTTGGTAAGCGACCAGAATCTACCATCGCTATCCTAGACTTTGTAGATCCAGAAGACGTCATGGTCATAAATACTAGAAACAAAGCCTATGCTCCCAAGGGAAAATTTGATCCTCCCCATAATTCTTCTAACCCGAGCTCATACTCACCCACTGCTACTATCCAGGTTCCTAAAGTTCCATTTTTTCTAAAGAGGATAATATTCCTTTGGAACAAATCGATCTAGATGATGATATGTGGCACATGCACTTTGATTGTTCACTCTCTAATGAAGGTAATGGGGCTGACATTATCTTAGTTTCCCCTATAGGGAAAATTCATAATTTATCTTATAGATTGGAGTTTGCTTGTATAAATAATGTCACTGAATTCGAATATTTATTATTAGGCATTGAAAACACCGTTAATCTTGGTTGTGGTCACCTTTCAGTTTTTGGAGATTTTGAGCTTGTTGTGAACCTGATACGTAAGATATTATCTCCTAGCAAGAAGATGATGGAACAATACACCCAAGCTGTTTGGGCACGTATCTCGAACCTTTTATCTTTCAACATCACTCATGTTAATAGGGAGTTGAATTCAATGGTTGATCGGTTAGCTGTCTTTGAAGCTTCTCCTAATCAACAACTTTTGCCTCATAGGCCTGATTGTTCTTTTCCATCTCTATATTGTCCATATATCCCTGATAATGTAGAATCTTGGTAGGCCCTCCCTAACGATGAGAGAATTTGTGCTTTAATTCAAGATGGACCTCTTAAGCCCGAGGAAATCATATCCATAGAAAAAAATAAGATTCCTGAAGGCTTGACTCCTCTTATGGGTTTGTTTTCATCGAGTGTTGTAGGCAATAAATAAAAATAGAAAGAAGAGGAGTTATGAAGGAAGGTGGGTGAAACCATATCCTATAATATTGGGGCACTCGAATCCTCAAATAATGTTTAAATAAGTACGCAATGTTCTGATAAAGAAGAAACGAAGTTTTCCAAGCTACTTGGTGGATTTCAAAAGGCTGCTTGGCCTTATAAGGATCTTCATGGTTTTGATCTTGGTCTTTTAGAAAATGATATCCCCATCAAGGAAGGCATGAAACCATCTATGCAAGAACAAAGACCTATTAACTTTGAATTTAAGGCAACTCTTCAAAGGGAGTTGGAAAATTTCTTAAGGGCTGGGATTATTTTTTCAGTCAACCCTGAATGGGTTTCCAATTGGGTACCTTCTTCGAAGACCACTGATCATATTATAACCTACATTAACTTCCACACTTTCAGTCAGGCTGTTATGAGAAATCCTTTTCCTCCTCTCAGTATGGAAAAAATTCTGCAGTAGGTTGTAGAGTCACAGTTGAGGCCCTTACTTGACGGTTTTTTGGGTTATGGGAAAATCAAGGTAAAAGGGGAAAATGTTCACAAAACCACTCTTATCACTAATTGGGGTACCATGTCTTATAAATTCCTGCTTTCCAGCTTAACTGATGCAAGTACCGCTTTTAAAATACCTATACACACAACTCTTGATGAGTTAAAACATCCATATCTACCTTGATGATCTAATCATATACATTAAAGGGATGATAATTACCTCAGAGTTCCAAATGTTGTTTTTGGGTCCTTTCAAAATTGCTTTTTTCCTAGAGACTAACTCTTACATTTTAAAGGGTTTACAGGAGCAATTGTTTTCCTACAACACTAACAGTTCTCGCTTGAAACATTGCAAGGGACCAACGTGAAAAGTTCTAATGCTATTTGTATTTTATTTATACTAGTAGCCTAGATCTGCTTTCATTTTTGTTCTTCTCTTTTTGATTTATAGTAGTTTGAATTCTACTTTCTGTGTTAAAACTTTTCTTTCCACTTTCCCATTTCTGTTTTTTATTGCTGCTGTTTTAATTTTTGCAATTTTACTTCTGTCATGATTTTGTTTCCTATCATCTTTTAGCTAGTTTGGTCAAAATAGAATGTTGGATCAATTCTGCCATAGTGACACTCCTGCAAAGCATTGTTAGTCAATAACGATCAAGCTTACACAACTGCTATGATGTTTCCTCTAAAGGCACCCTTGAATTTGTTATATATTTCCACTGTTGTCTTATAAATATTTGGTTATCTCTCGCTTCTTCTTGCCATTTCTTCATCCATTGAGATTTTTAAGAGCAAGTCTAAAATTTTTCTCCTTGAAGTTAAGAGCAGATTCTGGTTGAATGATTATGCACACAGTGGTAAAACCCCCCATACTCGCATTTTAAAGTGATTTTGATTACAAGTATGTCTTTTTTTTTTCCATCCATGAGTTTTCTTTGGTTATGAAATAGATATTGGTTCGAATGTATGGGTTTGTGCTTTCCTTAAGTATGACAACTATGTAAAATTGTGATTTTTTTGGAATGAATCATTGGTGGCTTTCACTGCAATAATGTTTGGAGTCACAATGTTATTAGTTGTCCTAAGTGTTAGTAGCCATAAAGGCTCTCTGTCATCCTTGCTAGTTTTAGTTGGAGGGTTTTGTTGGTCTAGAATGGCTGGCTGTATTCACACATTGGTATCCCATACCCAATCTTGGATTTTATGGGGTTTAATGTGTTTGAAGTGCTTTGTGTCATTGCACATTGTTCACTTGGGAATTGGGTTGTTCATGCTACTAATGGTCGCACAGTGTGTTATATTGATTCCTCTCAGCTCTGTTTCATCTCATTGTTGTTAGTTGGTTGGCTGGGAGAGCCACAAGGGTTATACCCTGCATGTGCTAAGTATCGTTACAAGGCAAAGATGGAGCCTTGCTCCTTTTTTCATAGCTTCTCCTATTACGGGATTTGTCACCCTGTCCATGAAGTCAATTGTGGTTTTCCCTGTGTATACACCATTGGTCTCGGAGGTTTTCACCATTAAGAAGAGTCAACTCTAGTCTCCTTGTGTTGGTCCATATAGCAAACCATTGACTCCTCAAGTACAAGTGTTGATAGAGGAAAACTTTATAGACTGTCGGGTATACAATTGTTTTTTATGGATTGGTGGTGTATTGTCGACAGAGTGGATTACTGGCTCACCCCATTGATTATGTGACAATGATGTTGGTTTTGGTATCTAGTCACTGCAATTGTTATTATAATTGGATGGATAAGCTTAGCATGATTAATTGGATGATTTGTTAAATCAAATACACAGTCCCTGTCCTTGTGTTTATTGAATTGATAACCCAACACCGTTTTTAATTGATTAATTCACAGCATTGCCTCATGCGTGATGCGTGAGTATGTGTGGCGTTCCTACAACATGTTAGGTCGGGTTGTTAATTATTATGACCGAGTGTTTTTATTTCCATGCGATTATTGCAATAGTGTTGTTTATGGTATGACCATCCATTGTGTATGCTATAGATATTTTTGGTTGTGCCCTCAGAGATAGTCATAGAGTTTTTAAACATGGATTTGTTGTAATTTGATTATTTGTGTTATGAGATCAGGTATGTTGTTGCTGCCTCGTTGTGTTAGATGGATAGCCAAACATTTTGAATGTTTAGAGTCAAAGAATATTGGACCTGTATAGTCATATAAATACACTTGCGTTTTTTCGAATGGTTGTGTATTTCACAACATAGCTTGAGTTGAAGTGGTGATTGTTATCTGTGTGTTTAAATGGCAAGTCAGTACCTTTGCAAGTTAAATATGGATCATTGTGTTGACTGTCCATTATGTATGTTTAATGAATATCATGCATTTTAACAGTTATAGGCATGGGTGCTATGACAATATAACCTCATTGCAATTTAATTATTAAATGAATTAAAAAATAGAATCAAGCACGATTTTTATGTATGTATTTGATGATTGAAATAATTGGTAGTGGTTGATGAGTTGGCACTAAACAGAGTGGAAGTAATTGACTATGTATTCATTTGGAAATTGCTTAAAATGTTAAATGGATAAATAAGAAAAGTAGAGATCCTCTACAGGTTGTTGTGGAATGCGTACTGTCCTGTTTGATGACACTGTGTTAAATATTTGATTATGAACAATGAGAAAGTTGATGCACAAAATTGTTTGAACTTTACACAGTAGTTGTTGTTTTGGTCACAATGGTCATTTGGTTGCTGTTATTTATTTTTACAGAATGGTTTTATGGATTACTTAATTAATTTTATGAACAATACCTGCTCTCTTTCCCCACCATTATTTCACTTTTTTCTAATTACAACCCCATCACCTTCCCACATTAATTTTTCACTCCTTGTTCTAAAATTTAATTACAGTTACGAAGAATTCTGTGATGAAACAGTTTGAACTCGCACTTTCTTGGTTGGATCACAATGATATTTTCTTTGGTTTGCATTACAGTTTATTGTTGTTGTCTTTGAGAAGTAACCATGTTTCGTTTCCCCCTCATTTTATAATTTTTTGCTCAATACAAACCCCTCACATATCCCAGAACCTTTTGTTCACCCCTTGCTCATTGATAACGGTTAAATAATTTGTATGTATTGGATTGCATGAGTTTGATATGATGCTGAGCCAAAATATATTTCATATTTTTAAAGAGTTGTCATGTATGGTTGTTAAAAATACTATTTGCTAATCAATCATGCTTGCATGAATGAGTTTCTTCAGCCTAGGTAGCCATGGTAGAGGAAAATGAAGGAGAGGTAATCAGAACAGAGGCCCAAGAAGGCCAAGATTCTTCATACACTTTGATGCTGACTCACAAGAGTTAGGCCAATTTTTTCAGGATAGATTTTTCAAATGGATTGGGCAAGGAGTGGTCCAAGCTAGGCCTGAAAGGCCTCCCTTCCAAGCTCCACAAGCCCCTGGTATTCCCGTGCCCCCTCAT